>CAJVGC010000001.1:72948424-73005155 GCA_910822075.1 Senecio squalidus | reverse complement strand
GACGGTCGGATCGCCGGAAAAGCTAGAGAGAAGGTGGTGTGTTTATGGTGTTTTTAGAGAGAGAAAGAGTGTGTAGCTTGTTTTCTTGGAGAAGAAGGTGAGAGTGAGAGAGAGAGAGAGTAAGACAAAAAGTAGATAAGGACAAAATCAGATTAGGGACGATTTTTGTAATAAAATTTGGCATAGGACCAAAATTGTAATGAAATTTCTCGCATAGGACTAGATTCGTAATAAAATTTCCGAAAAGACTAAAAATGAAATATTTTTAAACGTTAATCTTAATCATATAATTAAGGCATAATTCCCCTAAACTTATCATAAGAGCATACTAGACTTATACTAAAGGCACTTTAGACTATACGTTCCCGACATAAAGATCCGAATCACACGCTATATACCCGATAAACGCAAATACGCATAAAATACAAATACGATACTCATAAAATACGAATACGATAAACATAAAAGAAATACAATAGGGTCAAAACACGAACATAAATAAATAAAACGAATACGAAACGCGTGAAATTCGCGAATGTCACAGTCTCCCCAAGTAAAAAAGAATTTCGTCCTCGAAATTATCACTGGGTACTACTTTCGGGAGAAAGGTGAGGATACTTCCGCAGAATTTCATCTTCGCGTTCCCACGTGAACTCAGCACCAAAGCGGGAATTCCAGCGAACTTTGACAATAGGAATCTTACTTCGTCGCAGACGCTTAACATCCTTATCAACGATCTCGATCGGTTCCTCAACGAAGTGGAGCTTGTCGTCAATCTGGAGTTGCTCCAGTGGAACTAATAACGTCTCATCCGCCAGGCATTTCTTCAACTGAGATACATGAAACACATTATGTACGCTGCTCAGTTCTGCCGGCAAATCTAGTCGATACGCAGCTGGGCCAATGCGGGCTAAGATCTTGAACAGACCCGTGTATCTCGGACTCAGCTTGCTGCGCTTCACAAATCGGACAACCCCTTTCCATGGAGATACCTTCAATAATACCATATCTCCAACACTGAACTCGAGAGGCTTCCTGCGCTTATCAGCATACTTCTTCTGTCGATCTCTGGCAGTAATCAATCTTTCCTTGATCTTGAAGATCTTGTCAGTGGTCTCTTGTATAATCTCCGGACCAGAAATCTGACTATCTCCAACTTCTGCCCAACATACAGGTGATCGACATTTACGGCCATATAGAGCTTCAAACGGTGCACACTTGATACTCGTGTGATAGCTGTTGTTGTACGAGAACTCGATCAACGGCAAGTGAATATCCCAACTACCACCAAAATCAATAGCGCAAGCTCGTAGCATATCTTCCATAGTCTGAATAGTTCTCTCACTCTGACCATCGGTCTGAGGATGATAAGCGGTACTCATATCTAACCGTGTACCCATAGCAGTCTGAAATGTCTTCCAAAATCGAGAAGTGAAACGAGCATCCCGATCGGAAATAATCGATACAGGAACACCGTGTTTCGATACAATCTCGGAAATATATAAACGTACGAATCTCTCCATCGGATAGTTCTCACGAATCGGTAAGAAATGAGCAGACTTCGTCAAACGATCAACTATAACCCAAATACTGTCATAACCACTCGAAGATCTCGGAAGCTTCGTAACAAAATCCATAGTAATGCGCTCCCATTTCCACTCGGGAATCTTCGGTTGTTGGAGTAGCCCAGACGGTTTCTGATACTCAATCTTTACTTTGGAACAGGTCAAACATCGGCTAACATACTCGGCGATTTCACGCTTCATACCCGGCCACCAATAAAAATCCTTCAAATCATGATACATCTTGTCGGAACCCGGATGAATGGAATAGTTCGACTTATGGGCTTCGTCCAGAATCAACTGACGGATACTAACCGGAACCCAAATACGCTCGAGGAAATACAGAACTCCATCCTCCTTCGGTTCTAGTTCCAACGCCAACTTATACAATCTTTCCTCTTTAACACGGCCTTCAGTCATAATACCTTCCTGAGCTTGAATAATCCGAGCCTTTAAACTCGTCTGAATAGATATCACCATAGAACGAATACGGACAGGTTTGACTGTTTCCTTACGACTTAATGCATCAGCAACAACGTTCGCCTTACCAGGGTGGTAGCGAATGTCGCAATCATAGTCGTTCAGTAACTCAACCCATCGTCGTTGTCTCATGTTCAGCATCTTCTGATCAAATATGTGTTGAAGACTCTTGTGGTCGGTGAATACGGTACACTTGGTCCCATACAAATAGTGTCTCCAAATCTTCAATGCAAAGACGACAGCTCCCAACTCTAGATCATGTGTCGTGTAATTCTGCTCATGGATTTTCAGCTGACGCGAAGCGTAGGCTATAACTTTACCATTCTGCATAAGCACACAACCCAGACCCTTGTGCGAAGCGTCGCAGTAAACCACAAAATTTTCGGAACCAACTGGCAGACTCAGAATAGGCGCATAACATAACCGCTGCTTCAATATCTGAAATGCTTCCTCCTGATCGGTACCCCAAACGAAAGGTTCACTCTTCTGTGTCAACTTAGTCATCGGTGAAGCAATCTTGGAGAAATTCTCGATAAATCGGCGATAATACCCAGCAAGACCCAAAAATGAACGGATTTCGGTCGGTGACTTCGGTGCAACCCAACTTTTGACAGCTTCAATCTAAGCAGGATCAACATGAATACCCTTCGCGCTAACCACGTGGCCAAGGAATTGAACTTCGGATAACCAGAATTCGCACTTAGAGAATTTCGCATACAACTTCTCCTTTCGAAGCACTTCTAGAACAAGACGCAAATGCTCTTCATGTTCCTTGCGACTTCGAGAATAGATAAGAATGTCGTCGATGAATACGATAACGAATTTGTCAAGATACGGACGACAAATACGGTTCATTAGTTCCATGAATGCTGCAGGGGCGTTTGTCATACCAAACGGCATCACCATGAACTCGTAATGACCATACCGAGTACGAAAAGCAGTTTTAGGTATATCATCTTCTCGAACTCTTAACTGATGATAACCAGAGCGAAGATCGATCTTAGAGAAATAGCAAGAACCCTGAAGTTGATCGAATAGGTCATCAATACGAGGAAGGGGATAACGGTTCTTCACACTCAACTTGTTTAACTCCCGATAATCAATACATAAACGCATGGAGCCATCCTTCTTCTTAACAAAGAGAACAGGAGCACCCCACGGGGAGAAACTAGGACGAATAAAACCCTTATCGACCAGTTCCTGAATTTGTTTCGACAACTCGAGCATCTCGGAAGGAGCCAAACGATACGGAGCCTTAGCAACAGGTGCAGCTCCAGGAATAAGATCAATACGAAAATCGGTTTGTCTCTGGGGAGGGACTCCAGGTAAGTCGTCGGGAAAAACGTCCGAATACTCGCGAACAATCGGCACACCATCAATCTTTATCGCAGAGTCTTTCTTCACCAAGTGAGCAAGATATAAAGAACAACCCTGACGGACATACTCGCGAACTTTCAAACAAGAGATAACTTTAAGGCGTTTCCCAGCTTTGTCTCCGTGTACAATCAACTGGTCTCCATCCGGCTTCTGAATACGAATAAGCTTCTCATAACAGACTATCTCTCCTTTATGTTTCGCCAACCAATCCATACCGACTACGACGTCGAAACTACCGAGCTTCATAGGGATAAGGTCGATGGAAAAAGGAATATCGGCTAAAACGAGAGAAATATCACGTATAACTTCCTTAACACAGGCACATCTACCATCAGCTATTTCTACTTCATATGCAGGCTCTAAAAGACTAGAGGCACGGTTTACTAAGGGGCGAAAGTCACTACAAATAAAGCTTCTATCGGCACCCGAATCAAATAATACAAAAGCAGGATAATCGTCAACAAGAAATGTACCGGTGACTACAGTAGGATCCTGATGAGCTTCAGCAGATTCCATAGCAAAAGCTCGGCTCTTTGCAGGGTTTCCTCTAGCACTAGTACCAGCACCAGGAGTAGGATGGGAAGTAGACGATACAAGCTTGGGACACTGCTGACGAAGGTGACCCATTTCTCCACACTCATAACATGCTCCAACAGTTCTTCTACAAAATTGCTCCGTGTGGCCTAACTTCTTGCAGCGTTTACAAACCCAACACGCTACGTTAGCCGCATGAGCACTATTACAAGTGTCACACCTAGGGTGTTTACCCTGATAACCAGTTCCAGCACCAGTCAATGCATACACCTGAGGAAGTTGAGGCCTCTGGTCATGGCTACGGCTCCTCTTCCTCGAATTACTTCCATCCCTTCTAGCAGATCTACCAGTATCCCTACGACTCACAACTGGCTGCAGTGTACCACCACGGATTGCACTAGCGACCAGCCTACCCGCAATATCAACGGCGCTCTGAAGTGTACCCGGAAGATGAGAAATAATATGGTCTCGCATAGTCTGCGGCAAACCATTCGCGAACCGTTCAATCCTCTCGTTCTCAGTACGAGCCAGACGAGGAACCAGGACGCATAAGTCATAGAAGCGGTTCACATACCCACGATAGTTAGAACCTTGCATAGTTAGGTTCCAAAACTCATCCTCCAATCGCTGCGTCTCAGACGACGGCACATATTCTTTCTTCATCATAACTTTCAAATTCTCCCAGGTCATCAAGGTGACAGCAGCTCGACCTTGAACCTTCTTCACAGAGTTCCACCAAGTGAGGGCTTTACCCTGGAACAGATAGGTAGCATACTTAACACGGCTCTCATCAGCACATCCTGATACGTCAAATACGGACTCCATCTTCTCAAACCATTGTAGGGTGGCAACTGCATCTTCAGTGCCCCTAAACTCAGTAGGTTTGCAGTCCAGGAAGGCCTTATACGAACAACCTCTGGGTGGATCTTCAATCTCAATACTTGGTCCACCAACTCCTACGTGCACCGCTCTTCCCACATCGGGACCATCGCGCCCAGACGCCATACCTTCCGCTTCAACATCTTGCATCTCAGGTTCTTCAAACCCTAAATCAGCATTTTGCACGGGTGTTTCCTTAAGTTGTGCCACAATCACTGGAATAGCTGCAGCAATTTGCTCCGCAATCAGCTGACTGATGTTCGGAGTAGCAGAAGTAACATTGGGGGTAGCAGTGGAAATCGGAGGTGTAGCACCCGCTCTCACAGGCCTCAAAACATAAAAAGCGAAATAAAAGCACATATAGCATATAAATCACATACAGGCCCACAAAAGAAGGAAATGCGCACATAGAGTAAATCAGATAGGTCCAAAAGCCTAGGTCATAGTCTAAGTGATTCCGTAAGGTCACTTAGTTCGCTATAACCATTGGCTCTGATACCAACTTCTGTCACACCCCGCATAGAAATGGCGGAACCGAGGTGTACAGTGTATACGGTATCAGAGATTCAAGGTTACATCAAACATAAATAACCAAACATAATCAGCATAGATAAAGAGTTGAATTAGAATACTTATTACAGTAATCCAAAATATCAAAATACGGCTACATAGTCTGGGATACTAAGGAATTACAACAAACAAAATAAATTCCAGCAAAAATCCACGTAGCCAGATAAAGCATAGCAATCATAAAGCAACCTCAAATCCCTGAAAAGCGTTAAAAAGGGGCAACGAATAACTCACTGATAGCAAAGCAAATCCAAATCCTTATATGTCGGGAAATAATACGATACCGTCAAGCTTCAACGTCTAAGTGCCCTATACATCACGTAAATAAATATGTCTAAGTATCTCTAAGTCTAGTAGGGTTATGCCTTAATGATTAACGTTTTATACGGGTTTTAGAATAACCAAAGGAATATCGATATAACGGAATACAAACGTTTTCGGAAGGTCAACGGACTAGATACGTGTTCTTCATACTTACGTGCACTACAAGTCACGTAAGTATCAAGTTATGTGATCAAGGAGAATATTACGTGATATAAAAGTAATACGTGATAAACAAGAGTTAATTACGTGAATAAGCAAGAGTTACGGATCATATGACTTACTTACGTAAATGACAAGAAAATATGTGACTTAGAGAACAATTACATGAATGAGTGAAGACTTTTGTGACATGGCAGCTTGTTACATGCTAAGGATTGAAGTCACATGCAGATCTAAACACTTACGTGGACAACATGGACAATTACGTGAAGAATACATGCAATTACGTGGTAAATACATCACTTACGTGATCAGCATGCAAAATTACGTGACATAGGATCCATAATTACGTGATTGACTATACTTACGTGATATGGGATAAATTTCGTGAACGTAAATGATGTGTTACGTGACCCAGGTGCTTATTACGTGAAGGAGCAGCTTATTACGTGACCAATAGTGCTTATTACGTGAACGTAAGTTACAGTTACGTGCTGAACGGAATTTTCACGACAAAGGCAATCGGAATTCGGTTTTTGGAGTGTTTTAAAAGTCCATTTGATCTCTAAATGAAAACCTATGTCCAGGATGGTAATAGGAACAATAATCTTACATAAAATCCAAGTTTTATCGGTGAAAAATGTGATTTACGAGTTTGGATAAAAATGGGTTAAAGTTTAAAACCAAAATAGAGAAGTACTTACTTGATCGTAATGAAATTCGGAGGATAGATAGAGGTGGTGATGGTGATCAATAATCCGGTCTCGGATCTAAATTTGGACGGTCGGATCGCCGGAAAAGCTAGAGAGAAGGTGGTGTGTTTATGGTGTTTTTAGAGAGAGAAAGAGTGTGTAGCTTGTTTTCTTGGAGAAGAAGGTGAGAGTGAGAGAGAGAGAGAGTAAGACAAAAAGTAGATAAGGACAAAATCAGATTAGGGACGATTTTTGTAATAAAATTTGGCATAGGACCAAAATTGTAATGAAATTTCTCGCATAGGACTAGATTCGTAATAAAATTTCCGAAAAGACTAAAAATGAAATATTTTTAAACGTTAATCTTAATCATATAATTAAGGCATAATTCCCCTAAACTTATCATAAGAGCATACTAGACTTATACTAAAGGCACTTTAGACTATACGTTCCCGACATAAAGATCCGAATCACACGCTATATACCCGATAAACGCAAATACGCATAAAATACAAATACGATACTCATAAAATACGAATACGATAAACATAAAAGAAATACAATAGGGTCAAAACACGAACATAAATAAATAAAACGAATACGAAACGATAGAATAATACCGTGAAATTCGCGAATGTCACATAATATGCATCCAAAAAAACACAAATAACAACAAAAACACACATAAACCCTAAAATTAAGCAACACAAAAACAGTATACATATATAAAAAATTGATATCACTATTAAAAATCAATACTTTTTAAAACAGAAAATCTAATTGATAAAATCAATTAGCTAAAAATGTCGTTAATTTAGCAAAATAATTCACTAACATAAAAAAACCTAAATTTTTACAAACGATTTAGGAAAAAAAAACAAAAAATTGAATTTTCGAACAAGAAATACTTACAGTCATTAGCATTTGAAGAACCTGAACCTGAAGCTGTTGAATCCATTCCAATTTTCGAAAAATTGAAGAAAATCAGATGAACGATTAAAAAAAAAATTGAAGAAAAACGGGTATTCACAATTGAAAAAAAATATGTATTTATAGTATAATAAAGAATATCTACCTCTAAAATATGTACAAATCTCGCGCTGCGAAGAAGACGAATTAAAAAACTCATTTAGGATTCATCCCTGCGAAGAAGACGGTAAAAAAAAAGAAATCAACGCGAAATGACCTTTTTGCCCTTTCACGGGACTTTTTTGGGTTTTTAAATTCGGGACAGGTGTCAGCCCCACAACACTCCCTACCCTTTTTATTTTAAAAACCTTTTTATTATATCCTATTTCTATATATATATATATATATATATATATATAGGGAGGGTTAATGTAAAAAATGTTAAAAGTGTAAAAAGTGTGAGAAGCATTGTGGGAGTGACATGTGGCAAGTTTGAATATTTTTTATTTTTTTTTTTATTTTTTTTATTTTTTTTATTTTTTTAATAAAAAAATATTTAAAAAAAAATTTGAGAATTTTTTTTTCTTCTTTTTGCTCGAAAAAAGTTATGTACGAAAAAAAATATGATACACATTTATGATACACCTTTATGATGCACATCATTGATGAACATTTTATGTGTGCATAATAGTTGAATATCATAGTTTTTTTTTGTGCATCATTTCTATGAATCATATTTTTTGTGCATCATTAATGTGCATCATATTTTGTGTGTGCGTCATATGACGTGGCAGATGACGTTATCAAAAAGAATTTCAAATTTTTTTTTTTTCAAAATTTATTTTTTTTTAAATTTTTTTCTAAAAAAAAAAAAAAAAAAATTTTAAATATCTTTTTATTAAAAAAATTTTCTTTTTTCTTTTTTCCCAAGATTGCCACATGTCACTCCGACAATGCTTCTCACACTTTTTACAAAATTAGCACTTTTTATTTGATCCTACTCCTATATATATATATATATATATATATATATATATATATATATATATATATATATATATATATAGAATGGTTCATGCGAGAACTCTTTTTTTTGCGGGAACTGCGAGAACTCTCACAAAAAGTGTTAAATCACGTTTAACTTTGTTCATTCACATGCAAACTCTTTTGGAGATTAATAATCAAGTAAATATAAACGTAAAAAACTAAAAAAAAAATCATATAAAATAACGTAAAAAATTTTCGTTCATATATGAACTCATTTTTTGAAAAAAAACGTTCACATGTGAACAATTCTAAATACGCGTGATTTCATACAATTTTTTTTAATTTTTCATTTATATTTTTACTAGATTATTAACATTCAATGGTTTTTACATGTCAATAGACATAATTACATGTTAATTGACACTTTTTTTAAGAGTTCTCGCAGAAATAGGAGTTCTCGCATGAATTAGTCCCTATATATATATATATATATATATATATATATATATATATATATATATTTTTATAGATTACCGTATCTTAATACAACAATATTATACGTGTTTGGATTATTTATCCATAAATCCGATAACAAACTGTTTATAACATTTCTCATTTCTAAATTAAAATAAAAATAGGTAATCGTTACGCTATCTATAATCTATAATTAATACAAAAAAAGATGTATGAAAAGCTACATGGCAAAGCCTCCACCATATAAGTTTCAAGATTAGTTTTAAACCTTTATATTTTACTATTTTCATTTTAATTCTTTAATTTAATTATAATTTTAATCATTTAACTTTAATATATATATATATATATATATATATATATATATATATATATATATATATATATATATATATATATTTATATATTTATATAAAATAAGTTTGATATCATTATTTAAAATCTGAAATATTTGTCATATATTATATATTTATGTTCATAAAGATTGTTAGTTAAACTTGATTTTTAACATGTCAATTTTTATGTACGGTTTTGCTTTCTAATAAAATAAAAACATATAACCATGAAAAAAATACATATTTAAATTTTGAGATGTATTACAAAAAACCGTTATAATATGTTTTTTAATTTCTTATTGAACGCTCATTTCCTAACATATACATATTGTTAACTATTTTTATATTTTTATATCTTACTTAGACAATAGAACTAAAATTACTTTTATTTGTTATGACATATCAATACGAATTAAATATGACGTTGAAGTCAACCTAATACGTATAATTCATTATTTTTCTCATTCTTTAACCCGTACCAATAAATGTTGAATTAAAATCAACCACATTGTAATTAACGAAACTACATAGTATTTAATAACACGCTTTAATACAAATTTAAATTTAAATAAATTCATATGTTATTATTGCATTATGTATACTCGATAGAGTTGTCTACGTATATAAATTTAAAGATAAAGTTGAAAAAAATTTCAGTCGTACATATATATAAATGAAACGTCAAATAATTGGAATTACAACTCATATTATCATGCATTATTAAAGACAAACAATGTTCTCTCGATTTCATTATATTATATGTGTTTTTTTTTTCAATGAAGTTATCCATATATTTACGGGAATAAACTGGTTAATTAATAAAATATTACTTGTATCTACTAGCATTTCTTCTGTTTGATTAGAAAGATAGTCCAAAATAAAATATGAAAAATAAAAGAGTAACGATTTGACAAATTAATTTAGTGCAAAAGATAAGAAATATAATAAATGGTTAACAAATGTCATAATAATATTATATTAGAAGAATAAATAAAAATAAATTAATATGATGTATGATATCTTCTACATTAATGTACCATCTTTCTTTGTTAGCATCTTCTTTTTTGAATACTATAGTTAGTAATATTAAATTTTAAGAATTATTAGGAGTTGTTTGTTCTTTATTTTGGAGCTAGATTATTAGCTTATCTAATCAAAATAAATTTATTATAATGTTATATAAACTTATAAGTTTAAGTTTATTGAATTTACTTAAAGAGGGTTTTATAAGTCACTTTTTTGTTGCTCACGAGTTTACGAAACATAAGCAAATATCGACAAGTTATAAGGAAAAGTAGGCAATCAAGAAATGCTTTGCTTTTACGGCAATGACAACCAAAACTAAATCTCAAACATTGTAAATGTTTACTCCCTTTCATAGATCTTTCATAGTGGAGTTTCAGGTTTATTACGTGGTAATGTATTATTGTTAAAAAAAAAATCATAAAAATATATTTTCTCGACAAATTTAGCTAATCTGGGTTATATATTATTGGTTAGCAAAAATCAATAGAATTAGAAATAATCTAAGATGACTCTTATCAAATGTAAATTGCTACTTTTGTTTTTGTTTTGATATTTTGTCATTACCTATATACTCAAATTAGAAAGAGAAAAGTTCTACTGAGCTGTACTATTTCTAATTAATGTATAAACAATTTGTGAAGAATAGAATTTTTTATTGTTTTTATGAGATTTTTAAGGTTAATATAGTTAAATATTGTCTTCTTACTTTATTAGGTTGAAAATTTTTAAGAGTAATTATGTAATATTACCAATTAAATTCGAAAATTTGGATTTTCATAATAAATTTTGAACTATTTTTGTCTTTCTAAAAATCTATATGTTGCTTTCGGTTTTTTAAACACATATTACTATTTTCTAATTTATTAACCAAAACAAACGATATATACAATGTAATTTTTATTGTATACTTATCGACCACACAATGCAACATCACCACAGTAGCTTCATCGAGGCATTGCTGCTTCATCTACCGTCACCGCAAGATGCACCATTACCACCATTTTTTAGTTATGCACTCTGACCGTCAATGTTATATGTCTTTGGATATCTTGACCAAAGAGTGTTTTGAGAATTAGTGTTAAACAACTACCGTAACACATGTTTTTATGCTTTTATCATTGGCTTCCAACTATGCATTGTTGGAGATACATGGTTTTTTGTAACCATACTTTTTTTTTTTGAACAGCTAATTTTATTAAAATGTACACTAACAATATGCTAGTGGCAAAAACGATTACACGAAATTAGAACAAGCTTTACATGGGTTTCCTAACCAATCTAACCAGTCAATGTTTCCGTTACGGTTTCTATTTGATATCCAGGTGTAAGATTGACTAACAACATCTTGAAAAATCATGTCTTTTCTCGGTCTTTTTTCTTCAAAGATGCAAGCATTCCTATATCTCCATAAAGTCCATAAGCCTGTCTGCATTACAGCGTCGAAAGATTTTAAAGACTTACTATTTAGATTAGTTTGGTCAGCGAAATTGCATACTTCTTTGAGATTCTGGAATACCATAGGAGTTACTCCCCACCATCCCGAAATCGAATTCCAAAGACCTTGTGCTATATCGCAATCTATGAAGATGTGTTGTTCAGTTTCTTGATCTTCGTCACACATAGGGCATCTCGTTGAAGGGATGTCAATACCTCTGAGATCAAGGTTAATTCGGGTAGGAAGGCGTTTATTTATGATTCTCCAAGAGCCAATATTAACTTTGATGGGAATCCAAGAATTCCATCGAACAGAGTCTTCAACAATATTTAGGTTTTTCTGATCAATAAGCAATCGAAGATCTTTGACACAAAAGTATTTGGAATCGTTTAGGGTACAAGCCCATGTATCTTTGCAATCATAGAGGGCCAATCCAGCAACCAACATAGAGAGCTCATGAAACTGATTTTCTTCTAGGCCCGTCCTAATGGGCCTTCTCCATGTCCATTGAAGAGAAAACGAGCCATTAGCAGCCAAAACTTTGTTTTTTATGGAGGTATTAGGCTGAGTTTCTAGCCTGTATAGCCTAGGAAAAAGAATTGATAAAGGGATATCTCCCAACCATGTATCTGTCCAAAAGACAGTGTCTTCCCCATCCCCAATAGATTTTTTGAAACAATTTGTCAAGTTAATATTAAACTTATGCAAAGAGTTTTGTAGTAGGCAAATATTTTTCCAAGGGCCCGAGTGTTTTTTGAGTGAGGTAGGACACCCAAAGCCACCATTTTTACCGTAAATAGATTTGATGACTTTGTTCCAAAGTGCTTTTGGTTCAACTCTATATCTCCACCACCACTTAGCTAGCATTGCGAAATTACTAGCTAAAAGAGAACCAATACCGAGACCACCATTTGATTTTTTTGAACAAACTTTTTTCCAAGCGATCCAAGAAATTTTCTTCTCTTCCATATTTCCACCCCAAAAGAACTTCCTTCGCAAAGCTTCAAGGGAATTTATTGTTTCTAAAGGGGCTTTGAATAATGAAAAGTAGTAGGTACCAAGACTACCAAGCACGGATTTTATAAGAGTTAACCGACCACCATAAGATAAATTCCTAGCTTTCCAAGACGTTAGACGTTTCCGGAATTTATCAAGTATGGGATTCCATGAGGAGCAATTTGCCATTTTAGCACCGATGGGAAGACCAAGATAGATGCAAGGAAGCGAAGAAGGTTGACAAGAAAGAGATAAAGAGAAAGTTTCAACCTCTTCACGACATACGCCAATACCAAAAAGTTGACTTTTTGAAAAGTTGACTTTTAGACCCGAAGCCATGTGAAAACATCGAAGGATTCTAGCAAGATTACTCACGTTTTCAAGAGACCACTCTCCTAAAATGAGTGCATCATCCGCAAATTGGAGGTGCGAGATGTAAATATTATCTTTACCCACTTTGATTCCATTAAAGATATTCTTGTTTTTGGCTTCAAGAAAAACCACATGAAGAGCTTCAATCGCTAAGATAAAAAGAAAAGGAGATAAAGGGTCACCTTGTCTAAGGCCCTTTTTTATTTTGAATTCTTTTGTGGGGGATCCGTTGACCAAAACCGAGGCAAAAGCCGAATTTAAGCAACCTTTTATCCAATTCCTCCAAATCATTCCAAACCCCATTTGAAGAAGAATCGAGTCTAAAAAAACCCAATCAAGGGTATCAAAAGCCTTCTCAAAGTCAACTTTAAACATCAAAAAATGTTTCTTCTTTTTATTCGCCCAATCTATTATTTCTTCCACTATGAGGGGCCCATCGGTTATTTGTCTTCCTTTTATGAATGCGGATTGGGTTTCACTAACAATCGAGTCCATTACAATAGCAAGCCTATTAGCAAGAAGTTTTGCTATTATTTTGTATTGGCACCCAATGAGGCTAATGGGACGATAATCTTTAATGAATATCGGGTCATTTATTTTGGGGATGAGAGCAATAAAAGATGAGTTACAACCTTTGGGGATAAAACTAGAACTTTCAAAATCTTTTACAAAAGATACAATTTCATTGCTAAAAGAGTCCCAATGTTTTTTTAAAAGCTTAAAAGTGAAACCATCGGGGCTCGGGGCTTTGCACCCACCACAACTCCAAACCGCTTCTTTGATTTCTTCTAGGGAGAATGAACTTTCAAGAAAATTGGAATTATAGGATGAAAGTCTTTTGAAATGACTACTTGAGAATCGAGGACGTGAGCCAAAATTATCATCAAATTTATTTTTGTAGAAATCAAAAATGAATTCTTTTATAATGGAGGGATTGGTTTCCCAAGAGCCTGAAATAGAAAGACCTTTTAGATGAGAACGTCGACGATTATTATTGATCATTCCTTGAAAAAATTTAGAATTTTCATCCCCTTCAATAGCCCACTTAATCTTGGCTTTTTGCTTTAGGTCGAGAATCTTGATTTTTTCCAGCTCTGATATAATCTTCATGGAGTTCAACCGATCTTCTTTTTCTAGCGGGTTTAAATCACAAGATTCCGCTTTCTTTTCAATAAGATCGACTTTGGATTTCAAGTGTTTAAGGTGATTGCAATCTTTATTGAGTTCTATATTTCGCCACAACTTAAGATCTTCTTTCAAAGTTTTCAATTTGTTTTTGAAAACAATGGCTGGATGGGAACTCGAATCTGGTGGATTTTTTTTCCAAGAAGAGAGAAAGACAGTAGAAAAGTCTACATGCTCTAACCAAGAGTTAAAGAATTTAAACGGAATTGGCCCGAAATCTAAAAGGGAAGTCTTTAAGATTATAGGACAGTGGTCGGAAAGCTCTCTAGGAAGGGCAAGAACGTGAGAATTTGGCCACTTATCGACAAAGTGGGTCGACACAAGAATGCGGTCAAGCTTACTAAGCTTGGAACCGTCTTTACTCATTCGGGTGAATTTTCTTCCTCCCAAAGGAAGGTCAATTAGACCCGAGTTATCAATGAAGGAGTTGAAGCACTTGGCCCCTATTGGATCAAATATGGATCCTTTTCTTTCATTCATGGCTCTAACTTCGTTAAAATCTCCGAGAACTATAACAAGAAAGTTGACTTTATTGATCAGGGAAATGAGATTCTCCCAAAGGGATTTTTTTCTTAGTGGTTTCTTGAGGTGCATAAACAATGATAATCATGCACTTAATCGATCCCCATTTACCAGTAATTGCTAGAAACCCTCTTCCTTCAACTACTGAATTTTTTGAGAATGTTGAGTTGTCCCAAATACCTATGATACCACCTGATTTACCGTGAGAGCTCGAGAAGGCAAAATCACAATTGTTGTTTCCCCACAAAGAATGAACAAGGGAGGGATTGACATCTTTGCATTTAGATTCTTGAATACCAATGAAGTTAAGCTTGTTCTCAAAACAGATTCTACGAATCAATTTCTTTTTGGAATCACACCCGATTCCATTAATATTGAGGGAAGCAATATTCATGGGATCACAGTGGAATCACCTTTAAGAGAAATGATTTTTTCTAGGCATATTTCATGCCCAACCATATCAAAACCCAACGAAATACCAACATCTAAATTGTTTTTCACTTCAATTTCGAGAGGGGATGAGGGAGGGCGGAGGTGAATTATAGAGGTATCATTGGTAATTCTGTCATTACATCGGATAATTTTAGATTCCGAGTCAGACCGGACACCAGTATCTTCTAAAGAAGCTGATTCTCTTATAATGCTAACAGATTTGGATTTTTTTGAAGGGGGTTTGGAAACTCCGTTAATGGGGTCAATTAATTTAAGGGATGCAAATTTCTTAGTTCTTTTGGATTTGGGACGATTTTTAATAGGATTTTTGAGATAATAATTGTTACAATTAAACTCGGCTGAAAAGGGAACTTGAGGATTATGAATTATAGGGGAGTTAGTACAAGCTACGGACTTACTGTGGGCTACAAGTTTAGGAGTGGACTGGGATTGTGATGGGCTGTAAGAGGAGGTTTGGGCCTTAGAAGAATGTGGCCCAATGGGAGCCTGAGAGGACATAATGGGGTCTTTGTCACTATCAGGCACGTGGGGTGACAGAGGGAGGATAGAGCTGACCTGGATACCTCGTGAGTGATTTTTGTTTGCTGGTGTTGACATTCCTATAGAAGAATGGTCAGAAGTAGAATTGAAAACCCTATCCGAATGACAGTCCCCTTCTTTTTGATCTTTTTGTTGGTATTCCTTCCCATCTCTGCCATATTCAGAACCATCACTATCATCTACTGAGTCACCGGAGGTTGCTAACGTCTTGCCGGAAAACTGAGAAGATGCTTGCTTGGAGCTTTCTTCATTTTCCGAGAGCCATCCGTCGTGATTCCCGAAGATTTTCCCGTTAAACATGAATTCACTGGCACCTGATGTTTGAATTTCTGAAACTCTAATCGGAATGAGAACCCCATTGACTTTAACTTCAAAAGATTCTTGGATAAAGTCCATGATTTTTGTACGAATACAAACCTTTCCAGCAACCAAGTTAAGGTTGAATGTGTCACAAACTTCAGGGGTCATTATTTCTCCCCACTTTGATGCAATCAAACTGAAAGCCGATTCGAACCAGGCCTGAGGGGGGAAACCTTCGATGGAGAGCCAGGCTAATCTCTCACGAAGAAAAAACTTGGGATTCCAAATTTCTAACTTGAGAAAACACCCTAAAAGGGCATGATTGGAAAGAGCTCTTGCTGAAGCGTCCTGATTTTGAGTTTCTAGGAGAACATGAACTCCTCCTATGTACTTAATTTGAAGATCGTACAGAGATTCATCTCTACAAATTGAAGGGATATTGACTAGGGTATTGATATTCTTGAGTTCTCCAATAAGGGAGAACTGGAGATTTTCAGTCATATGTGGAGGGGAGACTATAGAGATCTGAGGGGTTTCCGGTGAGGAGTAGTGACTGCTGTTTTTACCTCGAAGGATGTCTGCGAAAGAGAGTCTAGGATTTAAACGAGAGTTACATGAAGTTTTAGAATGAGGGGGGGATTCAGGTGGAGGATGAACGGATTTTTGGCAAGGGGGAGGATGAGGTTTGGAATTACGTTGAAATTTAGCCACATTAACTTTTAAATTAAAGGTTCCGATCAGGATTGTGTTAAGAGTTTTTTGGAAGTGACTGATGTTATCCACCTTTAAGAATTTAGCAAATCCGAACTGATTTCCGTTAACATCTCTTTTCTTTGGTATAAACACATCTACTATTCTGCCATATCTAGCAAATGTGGTCCAAAGTGCCTTTGCATTCCATCCAGGGGGAATGTTGGTGAAGAAAAAAGTCGTAGAGATTTTAGAGATTTCATCTTTGATCCACTGTTTCTCGGGGTGGAGTGGTTTGGGTGGTTGTCTGTTGGTAGAGGTTATTTTCCGATGAACAGTTATCCAATCTCCATTGTTATCATGCTCTCCTCTAGGATGATTTGGGTGTTTGATGGTGGCCCCTGGACTCTCAGCTACGATGGGTTGGGTGGTAGGGATGGGTGAGTTTCTGGTTGGTAGGGGTTGGGTGATGGGAGGGTCCTCTCTCTCTAGGTTTCTCTCTCTAGCCATTTTAATTTGTAACCATACTAACGTAACGGGTTGCCTCGAGAGGTCGTCTCTGATCATAAAGAGATCACAAAGAAGTGAATAGAAACTCGTTTTAGTCAATCTTTCACCACGAAACTTATGAATTTATATTTCCTCTATGAAACATTTTACTTGCATGAAACATGGATGATAAGATATTATACATAATTATTATTTTATTTATTTAAAGATGTGACGAATTATTCAGACCTTAACGTTATGTCCCACGACAAACGTAAGAGAAATGATATTTATTCGGGATATGTTATTCTAGTAAAATTTCATATCAAAAAGTTGAAATAAAGGTGGTACCAAATGATTATAATGTTATATTAAACTAGGACACGTTCACAATTCTTTTCACTCGAACCCTTGACCAAATTCTTGATTGTATATATGTTAACTCACATAGTCATACTGGTATGTTTATATTTGTGTACAACTATACAAGTTAATAAACAAGTAATTGTCAATACGTAACATAATGAAATGATCGTTACATAAAACAATTAACATATTAACATATATTCAACACTCGGGTACTATATATTGAGTTATCGCTTTAGTAGTTAGTAATTCGAACACCATATCAATGTTATTACAATGTTGGTGGTTTTATATTTCGAATTATCTACTAATACTTACATGTTTGAGGAACGATTTATCTAATTAACTCTTATGAATATGTGAAGAGGGGTTGTCCATGGACCACACTAACAAATTTTTAAAACATTACAAAACTTGGGTTGCAATAATTCTTTCTTTTGTATGGACCACTCTTCAGTTCGTGATTGGACTATATTCTCTTACTTGTTTGGACTCAAGTGAAAATAGGAATATAGCCCAACTAACATGTTCGATTAGTAGTTTTATTTTTTTTTGCCAAAATGTTATGGTTATAATTACTATTATTATCCTTATTAAATTTTGATGGTGCATATGGGTTTTTGCCCTTTATATTATTATAATAAAAAGTTTGTGTTTAAATACAATTGTTATCGTTATATTTACAAAAGACTTGGTTGCCAGAGTGGTAAGCGCGCGGCCTCCCCTGCTGAGAGACTGCGGTTCGAATCCCACCCTGCAGTGTTGGGCTTGGGCAGTGTTTGGCTTGGGGTTACTTAGGTGAAAATAGAAGATATCCCAACATTTGTATTTTTATATGTATAATATTTTATATAAAAATATGTCTAATTGGTTAACAAATAAAAAAATATCTAATTGGTTAATAAACATTTGTATTTTTATATGTATAATGTTTTATATAAAAATATGTCTAATTGGTTAACAAATAAAAAAATGTCTAATTGGTTAATAAATAAAAATATGAAAGAAATGTCTAATTGATTAATAAAAATAAAAATAAAAATGTCTAATTGGTTAATAAATAAAAAATTTTATAAAATATCTAATTAATTTCTAAAGTTTAATAGACCTATCTGTTATTCTTCTAATACATTATATATCAGTATTTTATTTTAATTAACTACAAAACAGTATATAAATTGATGAAGTGCTAGGAATTTCTTTATTTTGCCATTAATAGAACATTATTAAATAATCAATTATATTATTATTATACATACTAAAGTAGAGTTTAGGTATTAAAGATAGTATTAAATATACTATATATTATTAAATGATTAATATATAGTTTGAAAACATAATTATTTGTCTAATGTATTATATAGCAGTGTTTTATGTAGCATATTGTTATTTGGATATTTTAATTAGGTACAAAATTGTATATAAATTGATAAAGTGTTTGGAATTTCTTCATTTTGCCATTAATAGAACTTTATTAATTATCAAATAATCATAATAATCAATTATATTATTATTATACATACAAAAGTAGAGTTTATGTATTAAATATAGTACTAACTATACTATATATTATTAAACGATTAATATATAGTTTGAATATAATAAACATATAAAAATTGAGTATAATGATAAGTTTGTGTTTAAATATGGGCCGGTGTTGGGCTTTGGTTGGTGTTGGACTTTCATTTCTTTTTTTTTTCTTTTTTTTTAGATTAGTATCAAATAAAAAATATAGTTTCCGAATCAAATAATCCCACGAAGCCGATGCTTTTTTTCTTGGTTTGCGAATGTAAATTTACATTGTTTAATGGTCAAAGTACAGGCTGGAGCATAAGCCCCCGAACTCGTGCAACGCACGATTGTCTACTAGTTAAGAATTAACATGTGAAACAGCTTAAATTACCTACAAGTATTTTTGTTGGAACGTTGATACATAACTAATGGAATCCTTAGAGTATCCCCATTACCTGATAAAAGGATCTTGTCAGTTGGTATAAACAATATTTCCCTCATGATCGGCTATAGCAAGAGAGTATTTATAAAGTTTAGTTAGCAATTATGTGTTCAATCGATCGACGATTTAGGTGAATTGATGTTTTGGTATCAATGATACATAATGTTAAATGGAACTAGTAGCATCTTGAAACGAAGCCAAAAAATAACTTGACCTCTTTTTTACTTGTTACCAACCCGTATGAACTTATTTTGAACTTTGTGTTTCTTGGATTCGGTTCACCAATGAAAACATGGATATATTACCGAATAAATGTTACAAGAAGCTTCAGGTTCCTGTTCAGGCATTATACACATTTATTCGATCTTAATTATAAAATATGTATTTGACAATGAATTTGTAATGTAATTTGAAGGTACTTCACCTTCCTTACTCTCTTCTTCTCCGCTAATAGATTAGATTTTGTTTTGTGAATCCATAACTTAGTATAAACTCGTCAACTTTTCCTCTACCCACAAAGGAGGACGTGTAATGGAGATAAGATTTGAATGAAGATCATTTCTAAAATTGGTAATGGAGAATCTATCTCTATGCATATTGTGACAAACGGAAACATCTTTGAAGATCACTTGCCCCTAAATACCACATTTAATCGCTCAGATAAAGTTGTGTGGAAGACTAGTACATGTATGGAAATCCCTTTTGCAGTTAATGATGCGTGGCAGGATATGAGAATTGATAGTGTAATAGTTCCACGGGCCAAGTATATTTGGTTTTCACCGAACATGCCTAGACATGCATTTCTCTTACGGTTAGTTTTTGCTGCAACTTCTGCAATTTGGAGGGAACGGAATTGCAGGATTTTTCAGAGAATTAATAGGTCAGTTTAGGGGATGCATGGATTTGTGTAAGTCGTTTACCAAAAGTTAGAGATGTGTGATAGGAAGAAGTATATTGTTTTTGGGAGGATAGTATATAGGTAGTAAAATGTATAGATTTCATTCTTGTTTGGTTATATTGAGTAGCCGTTTTGAGTAGCCCTTGGGAGTGTCCTTTGGTGAAAACTATGATGATGTATTTTTCCTTCCGTTATTAATAAAATTGCAAAGTTTTTTCGAAAAGAAAGAAAAAAAAGAAAAAAAAAAGGAGGACGTGTAACGTCGAACACAATACTTGATGTACATGTAGAATGCCAAATACGTGACACATAACACATCGACCGTTACTATAAAACCAAATACGTGATCCATGTGAAAGTTTAAGAATTTGCATTTGTTGACATATAGAAACATTTAAATAATGTTTTTAAAAAACAAATAGCCATGTTTTGCCCTGGTTTGTTAGTTTACAAAAGTTGCTTACGTAAGTTGCCTTTATTTCCATTTATATTGTTATCTTATTAACAAACATACAAATACTTTATTATCGGATCTTTAAAGAATTTATTAGTTATTACATTTTAGAATGTTTATTCATCAATAATACATTCCAGAATCTTTGAACAACGATCTTCATCTATGACCACATACTATATTATTTATTGACGGTAACATGTGTGTAATGTAATAATAATATATTGAAGGGTTTAATATTTGCTAACAGATATTAAAAAAATGTTTAATATTGTTGGGAAATCAATTATCATATGTCACTCTATATATTCACATAACCTGAGATTTTATACTTGCACTCACTTTTTATATATCTTATTTTCTTGATTCTTATTCTATTCCATAGTTCAATACATCAAGAAACTATGTTAAAGTACATACTGTCATTTCTTACCCTTTCGAAATGGAGTCTTAGTTTCTTGATCAACCATTTATTTTTCCACCACCGCATGCTACACCGGCAAGAATTAAGCTGTGATGGATTTGGAATGAAGTGGTTTCAAGGCAGAAAATCCGCGTATGATGATGAAGATATGGAATGTGCAGTGTGCTTGAGCAAAATTGAGGATGATGATGAGACTAGAGAGTTGAGATGTGATCACATCTTTCACAAAAATTGCTTGGATCGGTGGGTTGAACATAGACATACAACGTGTCCATTGTGTCGTGATGATTTGATGCCAACGCCTCCTAACATTAACCATTATTGTCAATTTCAAAGCCGGGAAGAGCTTTACTATGATTGTTCTTTTCTGGGAAATATGGTTATTATTTGATTTTGGTTTTCTGGTAACTTTTTTCCAGGTATTCCATCATGAAATGTATTATCTGTGTTATGATTTTATGTGGAAAAAGGTTGTAAACATGTTGGTGACACTCTTTAAAGTTTAAACAACAAGCCTAGCTTTACTTCCATAATTCCATTTGAGTATATATTCCAAACTAGCCAAACATCACTCGATCAATTTTTGATTTTTTTTACGAAAATGTATATTGGTTTGAATTTGAATTTATAAGATCCACAATATTACACATGAGAATGTAACATATATTTAATCCATGAAAATATTGAGAGTGCTTGCACTACAAGGAAGTATCCTCATCTCCTTTTCGAAAACAGTACCCAATAATAATTTCAAGGACGAATTTTTTTTTACTTGAGGAGACTGTGACAACCGCAAATTTCAAGATATATCCCCGTCATTATTCTATTTATCGTTTTATTTTCGATGTTTGTTTTGACCCTATTACTTATTATTTTGCGTTTATCGCGTATTTCGTATTCGTATATTTTTACGTTTTGTCGGGTTAGTTATATTATTCGGTTTCCGCGTCGGAAACGTATTTAGACCTAAGTGTCTGCTAGAAATAAGTATGCTCGTAAGTTAGTTAGGGAGAATTATGCCTTTATTTATACGATTAATATTAACGTTTATATATTTTTCAAAGTTAGTCCCCAAACGTAAAATCTGTTACAAAGTTGGTCCAAAAACGGGACTTAACGGCAAAAGTATTACAAAATCAATCCTTTTAACAAAAATTGACTTTTTGAAAATTGATGGATTGCGCCGCACCCCTTGGCTAGTGCGATGCAGTCATCGTCCAACCAAGTGGGTCCAAAAACATCATTTTCACAAAAAGTTGCCCACCACTCCACCCATCCCGAGCCACTTTCTTTCTTCGGCATATTTTGGCCTTTTGGGAGACAATGGTGGATCTTGTTTTTCCTTGGTCAACCCCTCTCTCAATCCAAATCATTTCAACATACAATTTCTCTCTCAAGAACTTTCTTTCTCAAATTTCTCTCTACAACCACAAACGGTTTCCAGTAAATTCAGCCACAAAAACACCATTTCTTCAAGGGTATTCATCATCAAATCAAGAGCTTTCATCACCTAGTCGTTGTCTATTTCGTTTTATTCATTTCCGATATGTTTTCCTCGTTTTATCTATAAACTTTCTTTACTTTTCATAAACTTTCGGTTAATCTTAGTTAGAAACATAAACACACATTTATATAAAAGAAAACTCCAATTTATAACAAGTTTTTATATAAAAGTTAACTAATTTTTGATATTTAAACTATAATATGTATAAATGTTGTTTTTACACTCTAAACGTCTAAAAAATGAAAGGAAACGTCTATAAAACACATTCTAGACATAATAGGTTAATATCTATCGAAAACATTTGCTAAAACACTCGAAAACGTGAAGTTTGATGTTGTTTCGTAGCCTGTTGCGCCGCAGCGGGGCTAACGAAACAACAAAATGGCTCAACATAACAAGCCAATGCGCCGCAGCTACCTCCTGCTGCGACGCAACGGGCGCCCAGTTACCTTATTCTTGTTTCGTCACCGTAACAATCCCCGTAACACTTTAACGCAACAAGTCGCATAACAACATCCAAGTTGCGTAACAATAGGCTACCGTAACACCCCTCACCGTAACAAACATCTGTAACAACTTCCCCTAACAAAATCTTGGGTAACAAGTATTCTAACGAAACAAGCCACTGCGCCGCAGCTACCTCCTGTTGCGGGCACATTTTCGCCGAAACAATATTTTGCCGTAACACTCTTGTCATGCAACCATACTAGCGCAACACTTTACCTACGTAACAAGGCTGCGTTACACCCCTATTTAGAGTAACAAAATGTCACAAAACACATTTTTACGTAACAAACTTGCGAAACAAGAAACGTGCGAAACAAGGCTACTGCGCCGCATTCACTCCTTGATGCGACGCAGTCATGCCACAAATTCCTTTTATTCAGTCTTCGATACTTAAACTCTACATTCGGTTATCCTAAAGCGTATTCTTACATAAAGCATATTATACTTATCTAAAACAAATGTTTTGAACTCAAAACATAACAACAATCTAAAGTATAACGTTATTAACACAATTTTAATAAAAAACGTATAACTTATCGATAAAATGTACGTTTCTCCAATAATCGACCGTAATCACAAACTCTTTCGTAATTATAGTATTAAGTTGTAGTTTGACACGTATTATGTTATAATATATTCAATATACCACATTTCGAACAATATTATTATATTATCATATAACGTTAATCGTATAAGGCAAACCCTATGAAACTAGAGATACTTAGACTTATTATTGTATTTATGCTAGGGAACTTAGGCGTTGGATCGTTGTTCGTCTGATTCTCGATTATCTGGCATACTTTATCACTTGACTGTGAGTTATTCGTTTCCGTTTTACTGTTTTATATTTACTCGAGCATGTTAAGCGTAGTCAAAACTTTATATTATGTATCTTGATTAGGCTGGTGGATTATGTTGTCTTTAGATTTAAGTGTCCCTTACTTATACGGCCTTGGTGGTAGTATAAGGCCCTCACTGCAAACCTGTTAACTCTTTTAGAGCCATCAGTGCATATATATAGATCTATAAGGGTTTTACAAACCACTCATCGTTGTTATGGGATTCTGACCTTTGTGCGGTCCCCAGGGGTCGATGTTATGACCGATATACTTTCGTGATATTGCCTTAGTTTGACAGACTAAGGTAGAGGGTTTTTGTTGCCTATTTGATGTAAGGTTCAGGTGCAAGCGATATCTAGGGCTATACATAGATCTTACTAGACTTCCTGATTCAAGATAATATATTATTACTATGATATTTCATTACCGATTTTTATGGGTCAAAATCTTATTAAACCTTTATACTTTCATGTTTTTATGAAAATGCGAATAACCCACCAACATTAGTGTTAACATCTCTTTTTAACGATTTTCAGGGATTTGAGGTTACTCTTTATGTGAAGCTATGCTTTTGATCGACTACGTGGATATTTACTTTAGAACTTGTTTACGTTTGATTTGTACTAGTTCCCTTAGTATCCAAAACTCTGTAGTTGTATTTTGTATTTGATTCAGATTTACGTAAACCTTGTAATCAAATCTTATTTAATCTATTGATGATTGTATTGTTATCTTATATTTAATGTAACCTTTAAATCTCTGATACTATATAACTGTACACCTCATGTTTCTGCCTGAGCGGGGTGTGACATTTAGGAATCGTCAAAGAATATAATGTATTTAAACATTAAGTAACGATGAATCGGTATAGGAAACGATCATGAAAACTTCTTCGTTGAAAAGTAATATGTCTTAATAATCAATCGAGATGAAATATAATATATTTTGAAATTAAGTAAAGATGAATCAGTTTAGTAATCGTCACAAATCATTACGTATTCGTCTTAGGAACCGACCATTATATTTCATCACATCCGACACTAATTATTCAAGTATATAATATGAAGCAGGATAATATGTCTTAATAATCAATCAAGATGAATAATTTACATTTTATTATATTAAATCCGACAATCGGGATTCAATCATTTCAGTTCATGACTACAACCACTATCCAAAACCACTTTAATGGGCAATTAGGAATCGATCACGGAACTTTATCACATCCGACACTATATGTGTATGTACATATTCAAGTGACTCGTATATATGAAGCAAAGTATATATGCCTTGCTATTCAATCGAGATGAATCATTGCATTTCATTATATCAAATCCGAAGATCGGGAATCAATCGTTGCACTTAATAATTATGATCGCTAACCACAACCTCTATAATCGGCAATGAAGTATTTATCATTGTATTTCATCACATCCGACACTATATATGTATGTATATATTCAAATGACTCGAATATATGAATCAAAGTATATATGTGTTGCTAATCAATCGAGGTAAATAATTACATTTAATTATATCAAATCAGACGATTAGGAATCAATAATTCCACTTCATAATTATGACCACTAACCACAACCTCTATAATCGGCAATTAAGTATCGACCATTGTATTTCATCACATCCGAAACTATACATGTATGAATATATTCAAGTGACTCCTATATATGAAGCAAAGTATATATGTCTTGCTAATCAATCAAGATGAATCATTTCATTTCATTATATCAGATCTGACGATCAGGAATCAATTATTGCACTTCATAATTACGACTACCAACCACAACCACTTTAATCGGCAATTAGGTATCAATCATTGTATTTCATCACATACAACACTATATATGAATGTATATATTCAAATGACTCTTATGTATCAAACAAAGTATATATGTCTTGCTAATCAATCGGGATGAATCATCACATTTCATTATATCAAATCCGACAATCATGAATCATCATTGCACATCCTAACTACGAACAATAAGCATAGCCATTTTAATCGACAATTAGAAATCGATTATTTTATTTATCATATCCGACATTATATATATATAATGTTTTATATAATAGTTAATAGATACTTATTTTATGCAATCACTAATATAAAATAATTATTATATATTTATCTATAATTTTATTAAATAAAAAAATATAGGATTTAGGGTTTAGGGAGGACATGGTCCCCTAAAATCCCTAAAATAATTTGAGTCAATGGAGATTTTTTTTTTTTTTACTCCCCCCCTCCCTTTTTTTTTCGATGCATTTTTTCTCGGTAGGGATGACATCTGTTTAAAAAATGAATCACAAAAAAGCTTATCTCCCAAAAGAAGAAGAAGAACAACAACGTTCCTCCACACCACCAGCGACCTCCACCACCGTCCCCACTGCCGTCAACCTCCATTCGCCGCCCCAGACTGCCGGCGACCTTCCTCCGCCGTACCCACCCGCTGTTGCCGGAGCTACTATAGCCGGCCACTTTTAAGGTTTTTTCTTTCTTTATTTTTCAATTAAATTTAGTTTAAAATTGTTAGAATTGTATGATTTTGGGAAAACTGTATATGTATGATTTAATTGTTTGAATTTTGTTAGAATTGTATGATTTAAGAAAACTAAAACTGTTAAAAATGTCTGAGTTAATTAGTATTTGTATGAATTTGTATTTATGTTTGAAAGAATTGTTAGTAATGGAAACTAGACAAGCAATTAAAGGAAGGGATATTGTTCCTGTTCTTGTGTTTATTTTACTTCATATCTGCAAATGAAGGAGATAATTTTTCATACATATTTACTATTAATATTAAACTGGTCACACAAATTTAAATCTTCTTTTAGACTTTTAGATGTGCGGTTGTTACTGAGGAAACAAATGGACTGGATTCGAAATGTCTCGTCAACTTGCTTTAAACGGGAGTGAAGTCATATTGACGCCAAAAAATGAGAGATCAATTGTTTGTGATTAATTCAATTTTTTGTTATTTAATATTTATTTTTTGATATAGGTGGTTTGAGCGAGAAGGAAATAACAGAAAAGGTGTTGGGATCATCTCGTGGGCATAGTCGCGGAATAGGTAGAAAGTTACCTTGTGCTTCAAGCTCGAGTTCAAGCGTGCCATAAAGGGATCGAAGAGTACGAGAAATGTCGACATGGGTTCAAGCACTTAAAGCCGCAAACCCCAAACTCGTAATTTTGGATATTTCAAATTTTAATGGTTCATGTAAGGCGGGAGAGGAGATGAAGGAAGAAAATGAGGAGGGGGGCGAGAATGAAGAGTCTTCGTTTGACGAGGATCCTTCAATATGTTAGACTCATACGATTTACTTAAATTTGAACATTTATGATTGTTTGATCGTTGTTTTAAAACAATTTGAACATGTAGAACAAGTAATATTAAGTTGGTATGGTAGTTATAACTAATAACTTTATTAATTTGGATTATTTTGTTTCTGTAAATAGCTTATTATCCGTTATTTGATTATTGTTGTTTCGGGAAAAAATCTGTTTTAGCTATTGCTTTGTTTTTTTTAAAAGTGCAGGTATTTTAGGGATGATATTTCGTCCCTAGAAAGTCGTCTCTAAAAGTTGTTGCTATATATATATATATATATAGGGACTGGTTCATGCGAGAACTACTATTTTTGCGAGAACTGCGAGAACTCATTCTTAACCACTCATTTTTTCTAATTTGTAAAATCTTTTCTTAAAATCAAAAGGTTAATTTAGTAAATTTACAATTTCCTAATTTTATTTAAATTAGTTTATATTTTTCTATCCTTTTTTCTCTCCTTTCTCATTTCAAATTCCATACTAATAATTTAATAAAAATAAAGAAAATAAATCTTGATAATCTTAGACGTTAAAGATATTGGTCAAGAAACTAATTTGATCTATGTTTGTTTACATCTCGACATCATAAACAACTCAAAGAACGAAAAAAATAAACACGTGTAAAGCATATGTTTGTTCACAAGTAAGCATGCATATGTGTTCTTATATGAACAAAAGTTAGAAAATAAAGAAACCCCACTATTTTCAGTTTTATCTTCATAGAAGTAGGTTTAATTATCATAATGAAACCAAAATTTTATTGAATAATACCCAAACAACATGAACAATCCATAAACCTTAAAAAATCTATATCATATAGATTCAGGTTAACTTGTCCAAATAAAAAATAGCAACGAATCATTAAAAACAACGTAAACAATCATCATCTATGTTCTTCATCTCGAGTCTTCATCTTTATTTTTTCTTAATCATCATATACATAAGGTTATCATCATCTTCATATCAACATCTGCAATACACAAACATATCAGATTTGTGTTCATATATGTACAATTCATGATGTTCATATATGTACAATACATGATGTTCATACATGCACAAGATGTTCATATATATACAATACATGATGTTTATACATGCACAAGATGTTCAAATATGCACATTGGATAAAAATCTAGTTAGATTTAAATACATCATAAACCAACATAACATAATAAATTCATAAACTTTAGAAAAATATACATCATTTTAATCATTTTAACTTCTACAAATGGAAACACCTAACATGATTTTGAAAAACAAATATGGGATGACATCATTTTCATATAGTATCATCATTTTCATATATTCGACCTAATCTTGGTTCGAGGATCAAGTAGGATATAGGAGTTAAGCCAACCAAAAACTCATGAAAGTATATCACTGATATGAAAGTATATCACTGATATTTCCTTGTCCCAACACAAGATGAAGACAAGTTATGATTGATTGCAAAATACTATATAGTATACATAAATCTTAAAATAATAGAAAAATTGAATATTTAACTTGGGCCATTCTTTCTGAGTATTCATCCATCAATGTTTTCGATTCCTTATTTCTGCTTCTTGTTACGAGGAAGAAATAAACGAATATATATGATCGAACAAACGAGAGCGTCATGAGAGTAGTGGAGAGATTCAGTTTTATTTTTGGTTACATAGAGACGTGATAAGAGATTTATAAAAGACTTCCCAAATTTCTAGGCAAGATTAAATGGTAGTTAAGATTTTCCAAACTTAATTAATACAAAATTACTGCATTACCCTTTATCATTTTAATATAACATCCCCAAACTTTCAGTTATTTACAAAAATTGCACAATCCATTTTAGCCATTGATCAAACAATCTAATGGTTTATAATCAGTTCTCGCAGAATTTTTAGTTCTCGCATGAACAATTCACTATATATATATATATATATATATATATATATATATATATATATATATATATATATATATATATATATATATATATATATATATATATAATCAATAAAAGTTTTGGGATATTTTTTAGGGACGACTTTTTTAATAATTTGTCGTCCATAAAGAAATTTTTTTTGATTTATCTTTAAATAATAAAGGGACATGAAATGGTCAAAGAGTGGGTCTTATGTGTCGTTGTTAAAGGGAAAAAAAGTAATCCATAAAGAGTTTTTACAGACGATGCTTTAGGAACGATATTTTAGGGACGACAAATGGGCTTTTAGGGTCGATTTTTCGTGGTCCATAAAACCCATTTTTCTTGTAGCGGATAGACATCGATTAACTCATTTACTAGCCACGTTCAGTTAATGAGCTTGTTTAAACAAAGTTTGTTTAAACAAAGTAGTAGAGCCTTAAACTTGAACCATTGGTACTGAAATTTAAATCTTGAAATGATTTGGAACAACCTTAACCTTGCAATCATAAAATTAAAATTCTTGGTAAAACTTGAGAACTTATTACCGAGTCCACATTAAATAAGTTCCCAATACGTAGGAGGAACTAGAACATCCAAATGTGTAAGTACTTTCTGAACTGATGTGACATGATATCACGAAGCATGGTTATAAAGGCAAGTCGAGTGTTAAAACTTAAAACTATCTAAGGTACCTTGACCATCTTTCTCGAAAACCATAAGCTAAGCTATTTAATGTCACTCGAAAGAGAAGAGAACACGAAGGACTGATTGCATCGTGGATTCACATCAAAGTTTCCTTTATTTGCTATCAATGTAATAGAAATAAGGTAATTTATAACCGATAAGATGTTTACATTTATAAAAATGAAAAAATATAAAAATCGTAAAACTTTCACAGTAATAAGAGAGTAGATGAAAAAAGTTTGCATTTATATGTTCGTTTTTTAGTGTAACCGATATATTTCTATTTTTTAACATTTATATATACTGACAAGTTAACAAAATTTACACAATTCTTAAAAGTGCAAAAAATTGCACATAAATTATATTTTTGTTGTAGTGTGTCAAGTCTTACCTTATGAAAGTGGCACCTCTCATGTTCACGAGTCACGACCAATGTAGACAATGGTCTTAGACTTACATATCAGATTTTGCCAGGTGATTGGTTCAAAGTTGTACTAAAGCGCGCGGTAAATAGGATGTCAGATAATAACTTATTATCGGTGCCACTGTTATACGATGGTAACGAACATGATTGAGTAATCACTGCTTGACAATTGTTGACTCATCATTCGTTGAGTCCTTCTTGGTTGTTATCACCATCCTATGTCTGAGAATCGAGAATCACATCTACATCAAATGTATGCTCTCTCAAACCTCAAACCCTAATCTCATATAAGTTTTAACCATAGATCTCATTCTCATGTTACGAATTACAAGGGTCATCAATATTATACATTTCACTAGTGTCTTCATCTTTCTAGCTTGTCTTTTTAGTGATTAAAATATATATTCGGTATATGATTTATGTTATATGTTATTTACCTTAAGACATTATTAATCTATTAAAGGTAATATGCATGAATCCGAGTCGAATTAGGCTTTCAAGGTTGTATGTTCTAAAATGAGTTTACGAACTAGAAAAGAAAAGATTTTTTAGCATACCGTTACATCTACTAATAACGAAACGATTATATTTTCAACCGTAAACATACCATCACTCTATATCTTTTACTTATTTTAATGGTACCTCAACATGAAAAACTTATATTTCAGGCCAATGCCTAATATAAAAATTCACCATACATACATAATATAAAATTTTGCGTGTCATATTTATTTATATTTTTATGAAAGAAATAAAGTTTCAAGCAAATTGGGCTCTTAGAGTATTTATTATTAACATTTTATAATTTTATATTGCATTGTGAATATATAACGATTTCTTAAATCATAATGAGGATGATTTTGTACCTTTATTCTTTTGGTCTAACACAATGACACGTCTCTATGCGTAATTTTGGGATGTTTGTTTCATAAATATAACAAAATTAGAATTAAATTTCAATTTTAAAAAGTGCTTGGTTGTCAAAATAAACGGAATTGAATTATACTAAATTTTTAATTTTCCTTTTTTAAGGAATTAACATTCCTTATTCCTTAGAGGAAAGTAAATGAATTTAATTTCATTTTACACTTGAATCTACAAAAGAAAATTATATCCTTTTTTACAAAGAAAATTTAATTTGGTTATGTAATTTGGCAAAGTTTTGTCATCACATTATAAGATTTTGAAGGGATCGTAATCTTTTTTTAGTTTACGACTGATATTTGCTGTGAAATTTTGCAATTTGCTTGATATACTTGAAAAAAATGGTTTGGTAATCTTACAAAGTAAGTAAACATGATGATTTTAAAGAATAAAAAAACAATCATAATTAATAATAAATTTAAAAGGTATTCTGGTCATTTTACATATTACATTTCAATTCTATTAACAAAATTACAAACCAAACAGGAAATATGAATTAAATTAAATTCAGTTTCAATATATGACAATCAAACGCACAAATGAATAACATTTCTTTAGTTTCAATTCCTCCGTATTCTTCACAATTATTCTAAAACATTATATGACCCAAACGGGTCCTTATCAACATTTTTCTAATATTACTTACCCTTTAAAACTATATATTATTTTAATTACAATATACATAAATATTGTATTTTTAAATACCGATTATTATTTTATTCTAAAATATTAGATGACCTAAATGGGTCCTTATAAACATTTTAATATTACATACCCTTTAAAACTATATATTATTTTAATTACAATATACATAAATATTGTATTTTGAATACCGATTATTATTTTATTATATATGATACAAAAAAATTTATATATCATAATTATTTTTATATTGCCATCGGTTGATAATAACATATTCAAAGATATATTCCAAACTAACCCATTCAATAACTATAAAAAAAAAATCACATTTCCCTAATTAATAGTTATTATTATTATATGATTGAAAAATATGTAATTTAATTATGTAGAAATAAAACCTTGAAATCTAAACCAAATATTGTTATGTTTGCAATACTTTCACATAATGTTTAGCTAATTTTAATTAATATTTATACAATTTCATCTACTCGTTTTAAAGTTCTAATTTTTGTAGTCGATTTTTTAACAAGTTTTTTTCCCCTCAAATAAACAAGTTTAACTATGTAACCAGTATGAAATTAATATTCTTTGTTAGTTTAATTGTTTTTTACTTGCACAATCTTCATAACCCGACATTAAAGTGTTTGTTTAGAAAAGGTAATGACATATAACATAAGGAACTCAGTAACAATAAACATATGTTCGTGGTTATAGTCAACTCAACGATTTTCGTGGTTGGTTTTGTTATCTTGTAGGCTTTGGAGGTTCCGTGGTATCCTTAATTTGATTGCATTGTAAGATTGATTTCATATATCTACACCAAAATATAAATGTTCAAGTTTATTGATGATTCTAACTTTTAGGGGAAAAAACTCTAAAATTTGATGTTTAGAGGAATGAAATAAGGTCACTCTACTGGAATAAATCTCGATAAATTAACATTGCATTGACTTGCACTCATCTATATTTCCTGTATGTGAACGATCAAGAGTGGAAAATCACATTTTCACTTGATGCAGAATTGTAACTATGAATTACCACTGGCATCGTCAACTCTTCAGATGCTTTTATAACTTGCACCAACTTACATTCGAAAAGGTCTTAACATGGTGGTCAAAACTCAAAACTACGTTTTGGGTCCTTTGGAGATTGAGAAATCTTAATATCTTTAACCTTCAAAAACTTAGACGATACACTTTATCTTATTATGTTCGAATGGATATCCGTAGACTTAAAAGAGAGAGGTCATATATCGATTGTTTTGTAATCCAATTTATCCCTCACCCCAACTTGACAACTTGTAATTATTCTTTCTCTTGTATTACTAGTGTGCCTTTTCTTGTTTAAAAAATGTGCAAGTTTATATTAATTGTTTTAACTTTTAGAGTAAAAAAGTATTGATTTTATATAGGGTTAATTGTTTTGAAATTTATTTAACTTTACACCAAAAACTATTGTATACATTTACTTTTTGAAACTTTTATTGTATTTATTAAACTTTTATGTTTGTCTTTTGTATATATAATTTGACTTGCAACTTGTTTGTAGCTCACATGACACATGTTTTTTCTAAGAAAAACTAGAAAAAAACAACTATAAATCATTTGACAACTAGGATAATTTATTTTTTATTTATATTAAAATAATTGTTAAAAATTAAAATTTAAACCACACTAATTTTTATGAAAACAACAAACATCAAACATCATCATCAGGTTCATCACCAATCTACTCCAATAACACCATTTTCTCCGGCGGTCTAAAGAACGAACACCACAACTACTAAATCAAACCCATCCATCGTCATCATCTAACCATCAGAATCGTAGGCCATCATCAAAAGTAATAAATTGTTACCTTGACAACAACTTCTCATATTTCTCATAGTTTCATATTTGGAAAAAGGTTTTCTTTTCGTTTTTTGTTATTTGTAGATTTGAAACTCAAATCCATTCAAATTAACAAATCAAAATTTTAGATTTGAAGAATCGTATAGTAACTATGGATTTGTAGAAACTTAGATAGACCAGAAGGTATAAAGAGCTCTTAAGAGAGTTCGACCGGAGGGATGGAGAGGTTGTGGCTCGTCGGAGAGTTCGAAATCTCGGTCGATTTAAGAAGGTTACTGATATATATATATATATATATATATATATATATATATATATATATATATATATATATATATATATATATATATATATATATCAATTAGGATTTTAATTATTAAGAAAGAAAATAGATTTGTTATTAAGATGAATACATGGATGAGGAAGGTTGAAGATGGAGTGGATTGGTGGGTGGTTTGTGTTATTTGGTGTTTGTTAGTTTTTACTTTTTTTAGGGGGGTTTTAAATTTTTAATAGAAAAGTAATTTTAATAATTAAATCAAGTAATGACATGTGTATTTACTTTTTTTAGTTTGTTGACGCGGAGAGGTCATATATTTTTAGATAATTCGGAAAAGTAAAGTTTTACCGGCTATCTTTTATTTAAGTAACCGGCTACTTATAATAGAGACGTGTAGAAATTTAACGTATACAATAGATTATTTAAACTAGATGTATGTAACAGTTTTTAGCGTAAAGTTCAGCGTATTTTAAAACAATTAACTCATTTTGTATATGAAGAAATCAAACATATGATATGATTGGGGTTAAAAGAATGTTATAATTATAGTTGTTAATTGATGAATAAGACAATCACTATACAAAATATTCTTCTTACGAATTAAAAATAATTTTGTTTTAGATAACCAAAAACAAAAAGAAAACGTTTGATTCTTCTGGACAAAGGTACTAAACAAAATTAATTTAGTTTATTGATAGATTAGTTAGTGTTTTCTTTATAAATTATAACTAAAAGCAATTATATCCTTAACGTGTATATGCCATATTTGTATATACCAAAATAAGCATGTTTGGACAATAAGCTAAATATTAATTTATGTCAAAACGTATCATTTTATTACTAATAAAGAAAAGATGAAAACCGTTTAACTCGTGTTTGGTTAATCCAAAATACTTACTCCCTCCATCCCATTTTGTTTATATTCTTTGACTTTTTAAAGTTTTTAATTTTCCACTTTAACTTTATTTATATTTTTTATGTTATATAATAATTGATATAAATTATATGAATGGATTAAATTTTAAATGTGTTTAAATATGTATAATTTTCATCAACTATTATATAAAACAAAAAGAATTATTTAAGGGCAAAATGAAATAAAAAAGATTTTAAAAAGTTAAACATGACAAATATAATAAGACTGAAAGAGTATTTTCCTTCTTAATAAATTGCTAATGTATGTGTTAAATATAATTTCTTAACATATACTATTACAAAAATAACACTAATATTTTAACACAACAACTAATGAGGTTTTATCAATTTGATTGCTATGTCGTCTATGGGTGATTTTTAAACCTTTAACTCATTTTAATCAGTTTATATTAGACGTAGTCAGACTTGGGTTATATCTAATACTTTAAACCCTTCAACTAATAAGGCTTTATCAATTTTATGCACTCGTCACTTGTTTATATTGGATTGATCGGTTTGTTAGTCATGTGATATGCATGGCTAGAAGTTTTTAGTTAATAGTTTATGGTTTCATGGTGAATGGGTCAATATCCCATGTGTTTTCCCTTGTGAACGTGTGAGTCGTAGTAGGAATAGTGGGTGGTTTAGTTCCGTGATTTTAGGGTGTCTTTCTATTTAATAGGTAGTAGCATTTTAATAGGTAGTAGCATGAGTTATTTGATAATTTCCTTGTACTGTATTTTCCTTTTTGATTCAATTAAGAAAACGTTTTTTCTTATTCACGTATAAGCCTGAACCAAACCAACAATTGGTATCAGAGCCTGAGTTCTTTTGATCAGGCTTGTTGATAGCGAGAGACTAACCGGGTTGCGGAATAAACGGACAGGAAGAGTCGGGAAAAGAAGGTAGCTTTGATTCGGTTTGTTTTGCGAGTGACGGAAAACGGTAAAGGTGGTGGTGACCTTGTTTTCTTGATCGGTAGAAGAGTTCTCTCGAAACAAGCTTGGTTAAAGAGGAAAAGGATGTAACATGGAAGGAGAAATGACGGTAGTACAAGCTAGGGGAGGAGGTACCATGTCTTTTCAAACTCTGGTTTTGACCCCAACGAATTATCCGGTATGGGCGGTCAAGGTTAAGTCAGTTATGGATGCGAATGGAATATGGGAGACGGTCGAGCCGAGGGCTTTAGGGGAAGAACAAGATCCAAGGAAAAAGAAACAAGCACTCGCGTGTTTGTTTCAAGCAATTCCCGAGGACATGGTGATGCAAATGGCGAGTTACACCGATCCCAAACAAGTGTGGGATGGACTGAAGACACGATATTTGGGAGTGGATCAAGTGAGAACGGCTCGCTTTGCAACATTGAAGAGGGAGCTTGAAAGTTTGCGTATGAAGGAGCGTGAAACTGTTGATGAGTTTGTGACTAAGTTAAGCGGTTTAGCTTCAAAGGCAAGGAGTCTCGGGTACGAGCTTGAAGAAGTAGAGTTGGTGAAAAGACTCCTTGACTCGATGCCTAAGTCTTTTCTTCAGATAGTGGCCTCAATAGAACAACGTTTCGAGTTGGATGCTATGTTGTTCGATGAAGCGGTTGGAAGGCTAAAGGCTTACGAGGAGCGTTTAAGAGGAACCGAGAAAACGGAGGACATTCAAGGTGGTTTGTTGTTGGCAAGTGATGAAAGGTCAAATGGTTGTAACCATTGTGGCAATGGCGGTTCACATCGGGGTGGCTTTGGACGTGGCCGAGGAGGAGGTCGTGGGTCCGGGAGAAGTCGAGATGGTAATGAACGTGTCCAGGATAAAAGTCATGTTAGATGTTTCAAGTGTGGTGAATTTGGTCACTATAATAGTGAGTGTCCGAAGTGGGAAAAAGAAGAAGCAAACTTAATCGAAGACGAACCCGCGTTGCTATGAACGAGTGGTACAGATAAACCGATTAAGGGGGTGATTATTGGATTAATCGGGTTGTTAGTCACGTGATATGCATGGCTAGAAGTTTTTAGTTAATAGTTTATGGTTGCATGGTGAATGGGTCAATATCCCATGTGTTTTCCCTTGTGAACGTGTGAGTAGTAGTAGGAATAGTGGGTGGTTTAGTTCCATGATTTTAGGGTGTTTTTCTATTTAATAGGTAGTAGCATTTTAATAGGTAGTAGCATGAGTTATTTGATAATTTCCTTGTATTGTATTTTCCTTTTTGATTCAATTAAGAAAACGTTTTTTCTTATTCACGTATAAGCCTGAACCAAACCAACAGTTTATGTAGATGGAACTATACAAACTAATAGACATATCATTTAGGTTACACGAACTGCACATGTGTATTTCTTAACGACAAAACTCGCACATATGTAACTTTTGTACGAGTTGGGACTTGAACATTAAACTATATGGTTTAAAGGCACGTTAAATACACCTTGGTTAAGGTATACCACGGCTAGTCCGTTAGGCCAAAACCCTGTTGCTAAAAACCATAAACGGTTTCATTACCGGATCCACCATCGGTCAAAATCATCTTCACTCGATCTAATATTCGAACAAAAGGTAAAAAATAGTAATTCACGACCAAGCTCACAAACCATCCGTGGCCCAGCTAAGAAATCGCGACACAGTGGACAAGTTGTGTGCCTGTATTCAACACAACGGTCCAAGCACCCTTTATGAAACATATGATCACATCTCAACACACTAGTCTCGTCGTCGTCTTCTATCTTGGACAAGCACACCGCACAGTCCATAGGCTCTGTGGAACTCAACTTCTGGTGAAACCGTGTGACACCGAGTTCATGTTGCTTCTCGTTCACTTGAAATTGTACCCTTTGTTGAAAGAAAGAAACATGAGACATGATATCCCATGCCCATTTCAAATAAGTAGCTATTGATACAATATAACTTGGCATGCTTGATTTAGGAGAAAAGAAATAAAAACTCAAAAACTAGTGTAACTAACTCTTATTGTTATACACAACACACACATACATATCTATATATAGATATAGATATAGATATTAGAGGGTGGCGCATTTTTGTTGACCAGGAAAGAGAAGGAAATAATCTGGTAGAATTGACCATGGTACATGTGTAATTGTATAGTACGATTGAATCAATTTCGAAGATAAATGTATTTAAGAAAAGAACCTTTCTATTTTCTTTCATCTCCCTCTAACCATACCAGATCTGCAACTTGGCAAATAAAAATCACGAGTTCTTTCCTTCACCAAAAGAAATATAGAGATGATTCAATGTATCCTATTATTTAGAGAGCGGTATCCAAATTTTAGTCGAAAAGAAATAACGTTCTTTACACTATATACCGGAAGTTGAGAGGTAGCCAACGTTTGACATATAATAGTCCTTCATGCTCATGTTGACCAACCCATGAAATTTAGATATTTTCACTGTCTTGCACTTTAGACGTAGCATACTTTTATTCGAATGAAAATATCCACCAATCCTAAGATCTGTGATTGATGAACAAGAGAATTACAAAAAATTATACTTACAAAATAAAAATAGTTTGGGAAAGAGAAAAGAAAAAAGAAAAAAAAGAAGAAGGCTTGATTCTTTAGGACAAACGGTGTTATTGTAAAATTATTATAGTATACAAAATATTGGAATTAAATGTGGGTTGATTACATTAAACTAGTGTCAAAATTTAGATACAATACAAGTATACGACAAGGGCTTTGCCATAATGATAATAACTAGGCCTAACACTATTGACTATTTAATATGTCTCGCAAATTGAACGAAGTATTATGAACGATCAAGCCGGAAGAAAGTCGTCAATATATTTGTATACTGATAGCACAATGGGATATGTAGAACGCTAACATGCCCAATTGCAACTTCTGTCACCACCGGCGAAACCAAGATTTAAACTATTAGGGTGTGTTTGTTATAGGACTTTGAACCGACAAACTTTGATTTTATCGTAATACTTGTGGGCAGTGTCACATTAACTATTGGGCTCACCATTATCAATAAATATATCGGTATCAAAATTATCTAACACGCAGGATTGAAATATAAACAAACGTTGAGCATTCAGAAATTTAGCCATAGTAAAATTATTCGTATTTATTCATACTATGAATTCCCGTCACAAACAATATGCGTACGGCCTTTCATATAGAGGCAAATCACTATATGGAATATTACAAAATACTTGGCTATGCCTCTCACTATTTTTAATGACTAGTAACTCTAGCTCATATTTGAAATCCACAATGAGTTTTAGCCACATATTTCTTTCATCTAATGCCTTCTTGAACACTTGCATTTGGTCGTCTGATAAGTTTGTTTGATAAGACTCGTATGTCAGTACCAACCGTTGAGCAGTTTCAGAAATCATAAATGAACTGTTAGAGGTGATTGTGATGGGCTGATGCCAACCGTAACTCGTTTTCTATGTTGAAACTCCCCAAGTCTTGGTACGGGGTAATGTAACCATACGTTTTCAAACTAACCTCAACGGTTAAATTTGGGGCTATTGACAAGGTGTGGTTATTGATGATCCTAAAATCTACAACTAGGTATTTGATTTTTACGTATTTTATGTCTACGCTACCTTTTACTAAAACAATGTTGCTTATAGCTATGACTATGACCGAAGCAATGATAAGCACACAACCAATGATATAAAGTAATAAACGATGCCAGTAAACTTTCCTTACCAAATTTGTGGCGGCGTTTGCTGGGGTGTTTGTTGCGGCTTCTGTCTCAAACGGTGTATCCATATTGCTATAATCTTGGTGAATTTTGAGGGTGTGATCGTTTAGATTATGGTTTAGGGTAAAGAAATTAACAATTCTTATATAACGAACAAAGTAGAATTTAGAAACGAAAAGTAAAGTGTCTATTAATTGCATTTGGGTAATTTTGTTAAATTAGATTACTTGTTAAACTTCATATATACTCCGTATACAACTTTTCTCTTACATTTTTCCTTTTATATCTTAATCATAATAATTTCATGTATTAACTTAATTATCAAAGATATATATATATATATAGAGGTGGGTTCATTTAGGAACCACTAAATATTTAGGAACCATTAGGAACCAATATTCACCAGTGTATATATATGATATTCACCAGTGTATATAAATCATATGTATATATATATATACACTGGTGAATATTATATGTATATACACTGGTGAATATTATATGTATATACACTGGTGAATATCATATTAAATATACACTGGTGAATATCATATATATACACTGGTGAATATTGGTTCCTAATGGTTCCTAAATATTTACATGGTTCTTAAATGAAACCAACTCTATATATATATATATATATATATATATATATATATATATATATATATATATATATATATATATATATATATATATATATATATATATATACTAGATTATTGTCCCGCGATAACGCGGAAAAAACATAAAAAATTAATTGTAAATTTTATGTTTATGTGGATTTTAAGTTATTATAAGAAAATAATGTTATACTGATGTTTATAGTTATAATAACATATACACTTCATGTTTTGATGTTTTGTATTAGGAGATTATAGAATAATAATAACGTAATCACAGTCCAAATTGAACGATTCTATAAGCATATTAGAATTATGTTTTTAATTTTAGTGGAGATGGAATAAAAAGAGATAATGTAATTATGTATTGTAAGAGGGTGTAAAATAAAAATAATATTTGATGACATCATCAATTTGATATAACGGTTGATATGAAAGAAATGAACCCATCCAATGGACCTTACTTCGCCATGTGGCATTTAATGTCTCTCTTTTATTATATATTAAAGATATATATATATATATATATATATATATATATATATATATATATATATATATATATATATATATATATATATATATAAAAAAAAACTTAAGTATCCATTTTACCAAATCACATCATTACGTTAATTATTACTATAAATACTAAATTTAGTTACATTTTTAATTTTTTTAAAGGAGTTCTATGTTTAGAAATATATGAGTTTTGTTTTTATGTTTTTCTTATTGAGGTTGAAGATGAATGTTTACGAATTACCAAGATGGTTCTATGATTTATATACAGATATATATTATAAAGTTTAATACATGAGAGAAGAACAACGCTTGTATAAATATGAGCCAACTCGATCGGTCATTGACTCGGATCCTAACTTTCGAGGTTTCGGCTGACTCATTCCAAGTTGATTTAACTTGAAACTCCTTTCGGTTCAAGTCATAAGGTTTCAATTCGTTTGGGTTAACACATACATATATAAATGTAAAGTGTATTGATAATTTGACACCCTTGTTAACTATTATATACAGTTATTGGTGACATCTTTTTAAAAGTAAATTTCATAATAATAAATACTTTTTTTGTTTATCTTTAATAAATTAAATTAATATATTAATATGATAATGATTTAGAATATAAATTATGAAAATAAGTTGTAAATAGTTCCAAACTAAAAGGATATAAATAAAAAGATATTAAAAATCAAAATCTAATTAAATTTTGTTGTTAGGCCAGGTGACCTATTTTTGTAAAGAGTTTGCAAAAGAATCCATTTTCACAAAATACTCTTCATTTGTAGAGGTGATTGTGACGGATACATTATACCTACTTTCATATGCATAAACAACAATTATAGTCCAAATTATTGGTAATTAGCTTTTAGAAAGTCACAAAACCTTAGATGAAGAAACGAGTTATTAACTTTGATTAAGAATTGGATTGATATCTGTAATCTGAAATGAATCTCAATCACCATACTATATTTTTTAGAGAAAATATTCCTTAAAATAGGTTTATAAAGAAATCAAACTAACCTGCTAAAGTGCTAAGTAACGCTTTAGCGGATTTAGATAGTTGTGATTATAAAACCCTAGCGAAACAACATAAGTATATAACTATAAGTATATGATCGGAGTTGAAAAGAAGATGAACATAGAACATAAAACAAACAAACACAAAAATATTTGAGGAAGTTAATATTTTCGCCAACTTAAATTTATGACATCGTTCTAAACTTCTATTTTTTTTTAGAGACAATAATTTATAAAGATAAAACTAGCAATAAAAGTGAGTTTAAAAAAATAACCATACATACACATATTTATCAAACCTAACATTTACCAACTAATTTTTTAATACTATTATTGCTAATGAATACTGAATCGGTTGCTCAAAATTATATAGGTTTACGCCTTTAGATTTTGACAGCTGGGATCGACTCTCACAACTTCTCTCTTCTACGTTTTTGGACCGCCAACATTATCACTCCAACATTAGTTATGTTTAACTAGTAATTTCATTGTATTCATGAAAGAGATGTTATTGTTAGCTTTTTTTTTAAGAAGCTTAGTGGCTTTATGAAACTAAACAACCTATCTTTTTTCATTTTTAAGCTGTTCTAGGGACATACGCTATTGGAATAAGTTGTTGCAATTGTATGGACTTGCATGTACATTGGGCTTCTCTTTAAGATTGGACTTAAAATAATACTGGGCTAAAATAAGGATGGATTTGTAAAGCTTGTAATTACAAGGGCTAAATTGCAAATATGACAAAGTTGATTATATCAACCTAATTAGAGGGCTCTCAACGGTGACCGTTATCACCGCGTTCCCCCCCCCCCCCCCCCCCCCCCCCCCCCCCCCCCATAATGTCGTTATGGCTGGGGTCGCGTTATAGGTGGTTTTCCGGCGTTATGTTGCCACAGCAACGCCGCGTTGCGATTTTTATTTTTATTTTCTTTTCTTTTCTACCTAATCTTTTCTTCCTAATCTTTTCAAGTGGGGGTATTTTTAATCTTTTCTTCCTATAATCTTTTCTTCCTAATCTGTTAACGAAGAAGGAGAATTAGGTATAAGCGACGGATGTTAGCGACGGATGGAATTTGATGTGCCGAGTTTGGTTAGTTGCCTGAAAGGCTATCTAATCCGATCAAATGCGTAAGCCGTAGCGCGCAATCGCGCGTACTATTATGGGGACTCTCACTACTAGAAAATTAGTTATCAGCGACGGATGTTAGCGACGGGAAAAATACCGTCGCAATATTTAGGTGATTTCCTAGGGATTTATAAGGAAATAAACTACCGACGGACTTGTTACAAATTTTTGAGGAATTTCCTACAAATATCCGTCGGTAAATGATATTGTCGTTAACCCCTAGAAACTAAATTTTTCTCGAATGTAGGTTTACCGACGAGAACTTCATCAAAAATATGCTGCTAAATTCACTTTACGACGGGTTTCCGACAGAAATTCCATCGCTGAAAGACAATTTTCTGATAGTGTCTTGGGTATATATATTTTGGAGATATACTATAGTTACAAAATATTTACATAAAAATTGTTACAAAATGAGATGGTTTATGCAATTAAATAATCAAAAAATAGTGTATCCATTCTCTCTCATATTTTTTTTTATTTCAATTAATTAATTACACATCATTCTATGACAAATTTTTAGTAAAATTTTTATAACTAAAACATATCTTTATATTTTAGGTAATTAGTATCTAATATGAATTAGTTATTGTTATTATTTAGAAAATTCAGTAAGTTGTCTGATATAAAATATTTAAGCCTATAATGTTGTTTTAGTTTTGTACTGTTTTTTGAATGAACAAAAAATTTGATTCGCCAAAGCGCAAACACCATCTCACAAAGTTGTAAAAATTATAGCATTTACAATTAAATAAATATCAGAACGGCATAAATAAAATGTATACAAATTCCGGCTTACCTTTTAATTACATATTAATCTAATAAGTAAAATATATTTAAAAAAAAGTTATAACATTTTCTATTAAATTTTAATAACCCTACATTGTACGGGTGTTAAAACTGGTATATTTAATATAATACGATGGTATCATTAAGGACCCGAAACAACCGAAAATAATTATTCATTTTCAAAAACTCATTTTAATTTGTTATTATTTAAAATTAAATTATTTCAGAAACCGTAAATGTGTTAAACAAATAAATTACAACATTAAAACAAACATTATTTCCTATTTCTATAGAGCACCCACTAGATATAATTTTGACGAAAGTTTTTTCCAGGTGTTTATATTATATATTCACAGTTATATCATATGTGATTTTAGTAATTTCACTTATGATTTTTGTGTTTTACTTTTCACTTCTAGTTGAATATACATCATATAACAGATCTAGGTTTTGAGATTCACATTTAGTGTTCAAAACACAATGATATTACCTTACGAATATCAACATTTGACCAAAAAATAAAAAATAAAAAGTCGTCATGATTCGATATTTTCGCGGGTGTATATAGAATATACCTAAAAATATTGTTGTGTTTAAAATTACATTAGAAGTTAAAATTATGTGTTTTATAGGTCTATTAGTTATGAAATTCTACGTATATCATAAAATAACATATAATTTATATTAATATCACATGTGATTTTAGTATCATCAAATTTGATTTTGTGCAAAATTTAATATATTTAATTGAATTATATATATATCATATAACGGTTTTAGATCTTAAAATCACATTTGATATAACCTTAAAAGTTTAAACATTTGTCCAAAATTGGAAAGAAAGGTAGTCAAAATTTGAATTTTTTTTGTAAGTCTAGATAAATTACACATTATATAATATTTTTGTTTTTGAAATTTACATGTTGATGTTAATATTACATGTGATTTTAATTTTAAAATTTCAAAAACCACCAGAAAAACTAAAAAAATTAAAGTCCTTCAAACTATATAAGACTATTGTTCTAATTAAAGAGGAGAACATGACGGTCGCGACGGTGTAATTTGTTTTGTGTAACTATTAACGTGTTGCGAGATAAAATAATTTTATAAAAAATTATTTAAAAGTATGTTTTGCTTGTAATTTGTCGTTGAATTTGTTTTATAATAGATGGTGGAGATTTGGTCCTTAAAAAATTATTGATTTTTAAACAATTATTAGGTGTCATAAATATACTTTAACTAATATAGCAAAAAAGAGGCAAATGAAAAATGCCCTGACCCATCAATCTGGAGAACGTTTTATAGTTAGGAGTTAGGGTAATCATATAAGAACCAAATAATATTCTTCAATATCAACTTTAAACTTTCATCCATTATTGAAATGAGTAATAGTAGCATAACTAGAACATATATGGTGTCTGAACTTCGTGTAACACAAGTACAATTCTAACCAAATCCGTAGTAAGTAGTATCTTGGATGAACACCATTATTAAACAACGCTCCATTTTTTATCGTTACGGTTGATGATCGATTTTGACCAATTCACAACATCTTTTATTTATTTTCTTCTGTCGTATAGCGCGAGTACACTATTAGTTAAGCTTAAATATATACTTATTATGAAAAACTCAACATAATTTTACATAGACTAAATTTATTAATACTATTTAAGGCTCTATTTAATGCAAAAACTCAACATTTATTAATTATTAATACTATCTATTGCAAATACTTATTATAAAAAACTCAACCTAATTTCACATAAACTAAATTTATTAATACTATTTAAGGCTCTATTTAATGCAAAAACTCAACATTTATTAATTATTAATACTATTTATTGCAAAAACTCACATTTGTAGTATATATATTATACACACTTCTTATATATGGTGCTTATAAAATAAAACACTTGAGTTTGTAATGAAGAAGAATATTATGTGTTATCTATTATTTTGGATTCTACTTCTAAATTACATGAATGTGATTGATGGCCAAGTAGAACACTGCGAATCCTTGGGTAATACTTTTTTTGAATCACATTTCCTTTAAAAAAATATTGAAAACATCTTTTTTAGAATGATACTTCAGATTTCACGACTTTATTTATTATTATCTTTTAATCTTATATTATTTTCGTTGTTAAACAGGTCACGGTTTTCGGTTATTTGCCTATGACCTTAAGAAACCATGCAATATTTTCGACTGTGACGATGTATGCATAGATGGTACGCCTAGGGGAGGAACAATAGGCGCTTCATGGTGTGAAGGCAACTTTTGCAAGTGTTGCATTAGTAATGATTAGTAATGTCGTTTAGGAACAAAAAGTAAGTGGATGAAGCAATTTATGTAAAATCACAATTAGTGATCCTATACTCACCTAAATAAAGAGATATACAATATGAATCTGTGTTAATCTTCATATCTCATTTTAACCAAGTTCTTTGGTTCCTATGTAAAATTATGCATAAACATATACTCAATTCCATCATTTCATATAGGTTTTTTTTTTTTTTTTTTGTTCAAATGGATATGTGTGTTAAGAAAATGATGTCTATAATATATAGAGTTAATTACATGAATCGTCCCTAAGGTTTACTTCAAAATACATATTTTGTCCCTAAGTTTAAAATGTTGTATAAATCGTCCATTTTTTGAAACTAATTACGTTTTTCGTCCCTAATTTCTAATGGACATCCATTTTAGGGACGAAATGTGATTTAGTTAGCGATATTTTTAACGGACATCCATCTTAGGGACGAAAAGGGTAATTAGTTTCTAAAAGTGGACGAATTATGCAACGTTTTAAATTTAGGGACGAAATCTGTAATTTTAGTTAAACCATAAGGAAGGTTTATGTAATTTAACTCGAATTACCTCTCCCCTTATCAATTTAGCAAAGTGCATATGAAAGTGTGCAAAAAAACAATTTTTTAATGTTTTGGTATTTTCAAATTTAGTCCCTCGACTTTAAACACTTTAGCGGTTTCCCCCCTCAACTTTAAAAACTTTAACGCTTTCCCCCCTCAACTTTAAAAACTTTAACGCTTTTTCACCCTAAACTTAAAACACTTTCACGCTTTTCCTCCCCACACTTTAAACAACTTTTAACTTTCTCTGTCTGCACTTTATATGCCTTTGCGTTTTCCCCCCTCAGCTTTAAATAATACTTTTACGCTTTCTACCCCTCGGGTTTAGATATGTTTTTCTTTTTGTTTTTTTACTTTTTGGTAACATTTTTTTTACTTTTCTATTTGTTTTTTTTTTACTTTTCGTAACTTTTTTTGTACTCTAAATTTATGTTTCGTTTTTTTAGTTTTTTTTTGCTTTTTAAAATTTTGTTTTATTTAGTTTTTCGTCAGCTTTTTTGGATTCAAGTAATACGAACGTCTACTCAGATTAATAATAAATAACGGCATCGTTTTAGCAAATAGGTACATTTATATTTCGATAAAAAGGTAAAAAAACAAAAAAGTCGAGTCGTTTCACGAACCCGTTCAACGCACGGGAAATCCTCTAAATTTATGCCGAGAAATAAATAAAAATTTAATAACTAAATTAATAATAAATAACGACATCGTTAAAATTCTGTTTTATTTAGTTTTTCGTCACTACTCAGATTAATAATAAATAACGACATCGTTTTAGCAAATAGCTACACTTATATTTCGATAAAAATGTAAAAAAACAAAAAGTCGAGTCGTTTTACGAACCCGTGCAACGCACGGGAAATCCTCTAAATTTATGTTTCGTTTTTTTAGCTTTTTTTCCCCTTTTAAAATTCTGTTTTATTTAGTTTTTCGTCACTACTCAGATTAATAATAAATAACGACATCGTTTTAGCAAATAGCTACACTTATATTTCGATAAAAAAATAAAAAAACAAAAAGTCGAGTCGTTTTCCGAATCCGTGCAACGCACGGGAAATCCGCTAGTATATATTAAAAGAGGTGAATGGAAAAGTCATATAGAAGAATGTGAATAAATAGATTAGTTTTCTAAATTAATTTTGGAGTTTTGATAATAACAGTTTTTAGAACTGTGGTTAAAAAACAATAAACATGCATTATTAACTTATATTTTCTCAATAACAATCTTATGTATTTAGGGAATCAACTCTAGATTTTAAGGAAACAAATCAATTTACAAATTTTCGATTAATGTCGTAACATATAAACCACAAACTTAAGAGCTATGGTTATCGGCATTTTTAATTTAAAACACACTTAAATCAAAATAATGATTTCATATTATATCATCATTAACTATTTTCATTTTAGCAATTCAGTTTTATATACTATTTTAACCATTTAAATCTTATACATAATTATTTAAATAAAATTAGTTTGACATCATTATTTTCAATTACGATAAATTTTACATATTAAACTTTTTTTCATAAATATTATTTATTAAACTCATTTTCTATCATCTTTAATATTAAACTAGATTTATTAGATTAATATCAAAAAGAAAAAAAGATTTTTTTTTCTTGGGTTTTATTCGATCAAAAGATCGTCAAACACATAAAATTGGATGTTTAGATGGATTCAACCTTATATATAGTGCAAATCTATAAAGTTCTTAACGAACCTAAAGTGATCAAGGTAAAATGTGATATTTTGTTCTTGCTGTAAGGAATATGAACAAGATGTATGTGTTACTATATATGTTACTATATGTTTTGTAAACCCTCCTTGAAAGTCGATTCCATATGGTTATTTATAGCTTGGTCCTTTAAGGAATCCGTTTGTTTATTCATCAATACAAACATTAATGATTGTCATAGTGATCAACGTTTATGTTATAATGTTCCAACATCTCCTATTACTATGAGCACAAAGGCTGACTTAAATGCTAACATTCAAGACAGTTGGGATCGTTAATAATCGGTAACGGATACTTTGGTTGATGGACCATGTGATTTGTGGCACGTAGTCGGGACACAGTTCTAGTATTCGAGCAACATAGTCGGACCACCAATTGTGGTATCCGTGACGTGGTATGTGGTATCCGACCCACTTGCCAAACCACGATTGTGGTACCCGGGTAACGTAGCCAAGTCACAATTGTGATACCCAGACAACGCAATCGGGCCACAATTATGATACAAGAGCAGCTTAATTAGTCGGGCCACAGTTGTGGTACCCAGGCAGCGTAGCCGGGCCACGAATGTGGTACCCGGGCAACGTAGCCGGGTGTATTACCCAGGCAGCGTTGTCGAGCCATGGTTTTAGTATCCGAGCAGCATAGCCGGACTATGAACTGTGATATATATTAACGAAACTACCTAATATTTAACCATATATATATTAACAAAACTACATAATATTTAGTAAGACATTTTAGTTTATTTTTTTAGTTTTTTTCCATAACTTTATTTACATTTCTTATGTATAGTAAATAAAATGTTTAGCACTAAATGTAATAAAAACCCACTTGCCCGGTTGATAGTGGTTCAGCTTTTTATCCTAGTGGCACGTGATCAATTCCTAGTTTGTTTAGAAAAAGCCTTTGAATTATTATTTATGTTTTCCACTTCTTTTCGAGGTTTACGTTTATTATTTTTACTTTTAAGTTATACTATTAAATAGATAGCTGTATATGTTCTTTTTAAAAACTATTAATTATTTAGTTCTATATTTTTGTTTATGAGTTACATTTTTTCAAATTTTAAGTTTTATTTTTTAGATTACACTATTAAATAAATTGGCTTCATACCGCACGTTACACTCGAGTCTCTACTCTCTACTTCTATATATCGGGCATTATTCATAAATATTGACGAACGAACTTTATTATTTTTCATTTTCTTTCCTTTTTTCATATTATTTTTAATACATTATTAATATTAATAGAAAACAAAAATACAATAATTAAAATATAAATACAAAAGAATAAAAAAAATACAATACAATAATTAAAAAAAAATACAAATACATAAAATAAAAAAACCTAATATTGTCGAGTTTGTGGGCAAATAAGGTGGCATGGTCCACGTCCAAGTAGCGTAATAATAATAATTATCAAAGTAAACAATCACTCCGGGTGCTAGAGCAAGTCCAACTTAAACCGATGATGGTAGAAAAAAGTCAACTTGTGTTACATATCGTTCCAGACGAATCAACTGAACCAACCGCCTCTACTCGAATGCCAAGCCTATTCAAAGTGATTTCCGCCGTTCCGACAGTTGGGATCGAATGCCAACTGCGAAAGGGCGAAAATCACTTTAACCCGGCTTGGGATTCGGTTAAAGGCGGTTGGTTCACTTGAACCGTCAGAAACGATATGTAACACAAGTTGACTATGATTGTAGAGAGAAAGAATATAGTTTGGTGTAAATATTTTGTGTGTTGTGATTGGGTATTTATAGGAAAAAAAATTAAAAAAAAAAATTAGAAAATGTATTTGAACTAGCCGTTAAGGCAAAATTCAATTTTTTTTAAAAAAAAATTCTCAAACGGTCGAAAGTAAAAAAAAAAAAACAAATAACGCGGCGTTGCCGGAACAACACCGCCGGAAAACCGCGAGCAAAACGCCCCCCAACCATAACGCCGTTATGGGGGGGGGGGGGGGGGGGGGTGGGAACGCGCAATAACGCCACCCATTGGGAGTGGTCTTAGTCTAAACACATGTATTCGTTACATCAGTTTTTTCTATGAAAAAGATTTTTTTTAAAAGTGTTTCAACCCAGCAAGTCGAAGATTCTCAACAACCCAATCTGCACCGGGTCGATCTGTGTCGTATGTGATAGTTTTACCAACGGATGAAACAAATCATGAGGTAGATTTGACACGGTGAACCCTATGGGTTTCACACTTTTCCAATTATTTGTTAGTTTTAAGGTTTAATAAAATTGACATACGACTCGATGGACATGTTCAAGCATTTTAACATCTGTTTTTCAAACATTTCTTTATTTTACCTATTTAACCCATCACATAAAAAACATAACGAATTTATGGAAACAGTATACAATAAATATTTAGGAGGTTTAATGCATTAAAAATAAACGACATTGGCACGACTTCATCGGTTTATTTTTGAGTAACCTTCCATGCAAACAACAATTTGTTACTAGAATGTTTTGGCCTTATGAGGCAATGTCGGGGATGTTTAAATGATCTTAACATATTACGGTGATGCTCGACTCTTCTTCTAATAAGCAATTTCCATAATTTTTCCATTTGGCCATTAGTTATATAAGTAAATAGGTTGCGTTTTGGACAAAACATGTCTTATTTCATATAATAGAATGTGTTGGGTGTGGTACTTGTGGAAGCTGTAAAATGAATTGAGTTTACTTACATGGAATTTTTATATCCAGACTTCTTTTTATGACCCTTGATTTCTGTTCGATATCCTTGATATTGTTAAATAAGTGTTTAAATTCATCCTATGTGATTATAATAAAGTAATATAAGCCAATCATAATGTATGATTAGAAAAGGATGAAGCATGTTTAAACAATTGTATTTACGTATGACAATGGAATTCTTTGCAGTCGTCTGAAATAATTGATTATAGGAAATATTTAGAAAAAAAGAATCTGAATAATAACCTAGTAACCGATCACCTCGTATGTTCTCAAACTTTGCAAAACCTCATAGATGACATATTCAGTAATAAACTATATTAGCCAAGTTCCGATTCCTTCATAGTTGAAACATGATTATTCTTTAAACCGCTATTTTTTGTCCAAATGTTTATGCCATTCCATTTTCATGAGGTTGTTGTGCCATGTTCAATATATGATACAATTAGATAAAATTAGTAGTCAAGTGGATGTGTACGTACAATGTAAGTAATAAATAACAAAGAAATGGGAATTAGATTAGATGAATGGAAAACACTTTTTTATAATCAAAATCCCTGTCGATTTAAGAAAACCTATGTATAAAAAAAATAGGAACAATAAATTGAATACATAATAAAAGGTTTTAAAATCTAAATCATGAACATATTTTTGTTACAAATATGAAATCAAAACGATTACAATTTCACCATCTTCTCTCAAACGGAAGAAGAAGAAGACAGGGTTTAAAATCAAATCCATGAATATATAATTAATAAATAATTTAAAATTAAATTGTATCATTTTCATCTTCTCTTTTCTTCAAAGTATCTATTAAACTTCAACACATTTCGCTTTTTGTGAAGATTTGTTTGAGAGATATGAATACGGAAGATGAAGAACGAAGAAGGAAAAAGAAGAATGTAGAATCAAGGTAGCTTAGGTAAGTGTAAAGAATGAAAAGATTATCTTACCATCATATGTCATTGTTCACTTCAAAACCTCTCACTATTCACTTCAAAACCTCTTTGAAAATTGAATAATTGATGATGATGATGATATATAGCAAGGGGGTATCTAGGAGCAAAACTTAGGGGTATCCAAATTTTGTTTTACCCCACCATCAAAGGATGACGTCATCATTATCTATGATACTTGTTACTCGAAAATTCCAACTCTATCATTGATTCAATCGGGGTAAAAGACCACATACTAATATAAATTAAAATTAAAAAAAGCTATAATAAAAATACAAAAAGCAAGACATAAGAAAATTTTATAATATAGAAATTTATAAATCAAATGTTTGACAGTGAAAAATGAAAAAAAATTAAAAAGTAAATTGGATAGTAATGTAGTAAAGTAAAAAAAAACTAAAGTATGAAAAGAAAATGTAAAAAATATAACCATAAATCATTTTCCAATTTTCACGTGACCGCAAACCACAATTAATAAATTATAAATTTTCTCTCCTTCTTCTTTTTAACTTGGCAACTTGGCAAATAAAAATCACGAGTTCTTTCTTTCACCAAAAGAAATATAGAGATGATTCAATGTATCCTATTATTTAGAGAGCAGTATCCAAATTTTAGTCAAAAAGAAACAACATTCTTTACACTATATACCGGAAATTGAGAGGTAGCCAACGTTTGACATATAGTCCTTCATGCTCATGTTGTCCAACCCATGAAATTTAGATATTTCCACTTTGACTTGCACTTAAGACGTAGCATATTTTTATTCGCATGAAAATATCCACCAATCCTAAGATAGGTGATTATATTTCAACAATTGTTATAATATAATTGATGAACAAGAGAATTACAAAAAGTTATACTTACAAAAAGTTATTCAAAAATTTAGCCAAAGTAAAATTATTCGTATTTATTCATACTATGAATTCCGGTCACAAACAATATGTGTACGGCCTTTCATATAGAGGCAAATCACGATAGGGAATATTACAAAGGACTTGGCTATGCCTCTCCCTATTTCTAATGACTAGTAACTCTAGCTCATATTTGAAATCCACAATGAGTTTTAGCCACATATTTCTTTCATCTAACGCCTTCTTGAACACTTGCATTTGGTCGTCTGATAAGTTTGTTTGATAAGACTCGTATGTCAGTACCAACTGTTGAGCAGTTTCAGAAATCACAAATGAACTGTTAGAGGTGATTGTGATGGGCTGATGCCAACCGTAACTCGTTTCTATGTTGAAACTCCCCAAGTCTGGGTACGGGGTAATGTAACCATACGTTTTCAAATTAACTTCAACGGTTAAATTTGGGGCTATTGACAAGGTGTGGTTATTGATGATCCTAAAATCTACAACTAGGTATTTGATTTTTGCGTATTTTATGTCTACGCTACCTTTTGCTAAAACAATGTTGCTTATAGCTATGACTATGACCGAGGCAATGATAAGCACACAACCAATGATATAAAGTAATAAACGATGCCGGTAAACTTTCCTTACCAAATTTGTGGCGGCGTTTGCTGGGGTGTTTGCTGCGGCTTCTGTCTCAAACGGTGTATCCATATTGCTATAATCTTGGTGAATTTTGAGGGTGTGATCGTTATTATGGTTTAGGGTAAAGAAATTAACAATTCTTATATAACGAACAAAGTAGAATTTAGAAACGAAAAGTAAACTGTCTATTAAATGCATTTGTCTAATTTTGTTAGATTAGATTACTTGTGAAAACTTCATATGTGACATTCGCGAATTTCACGGTATTATTCTATCGTCTCGTATTCGTTTTATTTATTTATATTCGTGTTTTGACCCTATTGTATTTCTTTTATGATTTATCGTATTCGTATTTTATGAGTATCGTATTTGTATTTTATGCGTATTCGCGTTTATCGGGTATATAGCGTGTAATTCGGATCTTTATGTCGGGAACGTATAGTCTTAAGTGCCTTTAGTATAAGTCTAGTATGCTCTTATGATAAGTTTAGGGGAATTATGCCTTAAGTATATGATTAAGATTAACGTTTAAAAAGTATTTCATGTTTAGTCCCTTCGGAAATTTTATTACGAAACTAGTCCTACGCGAGATTTCTATTTCAACTTTGGTCCTCCACCAACCACTTTGTCTTATTATAATTCTGATTTTTTTGTCTCTATTCCCCTCACTTCTTCTCCAAGTAACACAATACACACTCTCTCTCTCTCTAAAACACACACAAACACCATTAAACCTCCACCTTCTCTCTAGCTTTTCCGGCGATCCGACCGTCCAAATTTAGATCCGAGACCGGATTATTGATCACCATCATCACCTCTATCTATCCTCCGAATTTCGTTACGATCGGGTAAGTATTTCATCACTTTGGTTTTAAACTTTATTCCATTTTTATACAATCACGTAAATATCACTTTTAACCATCAAAACCGAGATTTTATTCAAGATTATTGTATGTTATCATATTCTGGACATAGGGTATTGATTATAGATCATATGGACACTTAGAACACTCAAAAACCGATTTCCAAATGTTATTTTTCGTCAAAATCCCGTTCTAGCACGTAACTCGTGTTTGGCTCACGAAATAAGCTCGAGCATCACGTAATACGTGACTTACGTTCACGTAAGTCACCACCTGGTCACGTAAATCTGCTGAGGTTCACGTAATTCGTTCTATGATTCACGAAATTGCCTTCTAGCTCACGAAATAAATGCTACGCTCACGTAATTCGGTTTATGATCACGTAAGTTGCTTGCCATCACGTAATACCTTGTGCCATGCACGTAATTCTGCCTCATGATCACGTAATTTAGTATTGACTCACGTAATTGGTTATTCATGCACATGATTCTTGATATAAAGTCACTTAATTGCTTGAAGATCACATGGCTTTCCTTTCACGTGACTCTTGTGGATTTATATAATCATGTCTCTTTTACTTGACATATATTTAACAACCAAGCTCCCATGCACGTTATTGAATGCTCATGCACGTATTTGACATCCTTGTTTATCACATAACACTTGATTCAACACGTATTTGATTCCGTAACTCATATATGACACGTGACTTGATACTTACGTGACTTGTAGTACACGTAAGTATAAGGAACACGTATCTAGACCGTTGACTTTCCGAAACACTTGTTATTTCGTTATATCGATATTCCTATGGTTATTTCAAAATCCGTATAAAACGTTAATCATTAAGGCATAACCCTACTAGACTTAGAGATACTTAGACATGTTTTATTTACGTGATGTATAGGGCACTTAGACTTTGAAGCTTGACGGTATTGTATTATTTCCCGACACATATAAAGATTTGGATTGCTTTGCTATCTGTGAGTTATTCGTTGCCCTTTTTACCCTTTTTATATTTTTTGGGCATGATTAGCGTTAAATAAAAGTATTTATGGTATGTATGTATTATGGTATGATTATATGCGGATAAGTATGCTTTAGATGATCTCACCCAACTTGTACCGCCTATGTGGTAGTACAAGGCCCCGTATACACACCTGTTAACTTTGAGCCACCGGAAGTATATATAGCGCTATATGGGTCTAACAAACCCTCATTCTAATACGTTATTATGATAAGGGAGGAGCCCTGTCCGTATTAGTAATGTTACGACCGTTTATTATTATCGAGAACAACCTGGTTTGAGACACTAGGTGGGGTTAGTTGCCTTATTATTGTTATGGTTCAGGTGTACCTTATATTTCCTAAAGCTGTTATTTATCCCGTATGGTATTTATTTTATGATATGGTTATGATTTTATGAAACGATTATGGCACCGTATGGTAATAATCTGAATATTTTATCGAAAGGCTTTGTAAACTTCAAAACATATTTTGAAATGTCATTTTCAAAAGACTTATCTTCAGATCTTATCTTTGGGTCAAAATTTATTGAAAACCTTTACACTATTATGTTTTTATTTACTATTGCGAATAATTCACCAACTTTATGTTGACGTCGTATTTTTAACGCTTTTCAGGGATTTGAGGTTGCTTTATGATTGCTATGCTTTATCTGGCTACGTGGATTTTTGCTGGAATTTATTGTGTTTGTTGTAATTCCTTAGTATCCCAGACTATGTAGCCGTATTTTGATATTTGGATTACTGTAATAAGTATTCTAATTCAACTCTTTTATCTATGCTGATTATGTTTGGTTATTTATGTTTGATGTAACCTTGAATCTCTGATACCGTATACACTGTACACCTCGGTTCCGCCATTTCTATGCGGGGTGTGACAGAAGTTGGTATCAGAGCCAGGTTTATAGCGAACTAAGTGACCTTACGGAATCACTTAGACTATGACCTAGGCTTTTGGACCTATCTGATTTACTCTATGTGCAATTCCTTTCTTGTGGGCCTTATGTGATTTATATGCTATATGTGCTTTATTTTGCTTTTTAGTTTTGAGGCCTGCTCGTTTTAGGTCGCACATACAGTTTATCGTTCTATTTATTCCGTTTGATATTCGTAGAAGATGCCGCCTCAG
>CAJVGC010000001.1:72922356-72948324 GCA_910822075.1 Senecio squalidus | reverse complement strand
TGCAAGAAGTTAGGCCACACCGAGCAATATGTAGAAGAACTGTGGGAGCGTGTTATGAATGTGGAGAAATGGGTCACCTCCGTCAAGGTGTCCCAAGCTTGTATCATCTACTTCCCTCCCATACCCTGGTGCTGGTACTAATGCTAGAGGGAATCCTGCTAAGAGCCGAGCATTTGCTATGGAATCTACCGAAGCTCATCAGGATCCTACCGTAGTCACTGGTACATTTCTTGTCTATGATTATTCATCCTATTTGATTCGGGTTCCGATAGAAGCTTTATTTCTAGTGACTTTCGCCCTTTAGTAAACCGTGCCACTAGTCCTTTAGAGCCTGCCTATGATGTAGAAATAGCCGATGGTAGATGTGCCTGTGTTAGAGAAGTTATTCGCGATATTCCCCTCGTTTTAACCGATATTCCTTTTTCCATCGACCTTATCCCTATGAAACTCGGTAGTTTCGACGTCGTAGTCGGTATGGATTGGTTAGCGAAGCATACAGGAGAGATAGTCCTGTTATGAGAAGCTCATTCGTATTCAGAAGCCGGATGGAGATCAGTTGGTTGTACATGGAGACAAGACCGGGAAACGCCTTAAAGTTATTTCTTGTTTGAAGGTTCGCGAGTATGTCCGTCAGGGTTGCTCTTTATATCTTGCTCACTTGGTGAAGAAAGACTCTGCGATAAAGATCGATGGTGTACCGATTGTCCGCGAATATTCTGACTTTTTCCGACGACTTACAACCGATTTCGTATTGATCTTATTCCTGGAGCTGCACCTATTGCTAAAGCTCCGTATCGTTTGGCTCCTTCCGAGATGCTCGAGTTGTCGAAGCAAATTCAGGAACTGGTAGATAAGGGTTTTATTCGTCCTAGTTTCTCCCCGTGGGGTGCTCCTGTTCTCTTTGTTAAGAAGAAGGATGGCTCCATGCGTTTATGTATTGATTATCGGGAGTTAAACAAGTTGACTGTGAAGAACCGTTATCCCCTTCCTCGTATTGATGACTTATTCGATCAACTTCAGGGTTCTTGTTATTTCTCCAAGATTGATCTTCGTTCTGGTTATCATCAGTTGACAGTTCGGGAAGATGATATCCCGAAAACCGCTTTCCGTACTCGGTATGGTCATTACGAGTTCATGGTGATGCCGTTTGGTATGACAAACGCCCCTGCAGCATTCATGGAACTAATGAACCGTATTTGTCGTCCGTATCTTGACAAATTCGTTATCGTATTCATCGACGACATTCTTATCTATTCCCGAAGTCGCAAGGAACATGAAGAACATTTGCGTCTTGTTCTGGAAGTGCTTCGAAAAGAGAAGTTGTATGCGAAATTCTCTAAGTGCGAGTTCTGGTTATCCGAAGTTCAATTCCTTGGCCATGTGGTTAGCGCGAAGGGTATTCATGTTGATCCTGCTAAGATTGAAGCTATTAAAAGTTGGGTTGCACCGAAGTCACCGACCGAAATCCGTTCATTTTTGGGTCTTGCTGGGTATTATCGCCGATTTATCGAGAACTTCTCCAAGATTGCTTCATCTATGACTAAGCTGACACAGAAGAGTGAACCTTTCGTTTGGGGTACCGATCAGGAGGAAGCATTTCAGATATTGAAGCAGCGGTTGTGTAACGCACCTATTCTTAGTCTGCCAGTTGGTTCCGAAAATTTTGTGGTTTATTGCGACGCTTCGCACAAGGGTCTGGGTTGTGTGCTTATGCAGAATGGTAAGGTTATAGCTTACGCTTCGCGTCAGTAGAAAATCCATGAGCAGAATTACACGACACATGATCTAGAGTTGGGAGCCGTCGTCTTTGCATTGAAGATTTGGAGACATTATCTGTATGGGACCAAGTGTACTGTATTTACCGACCACAAGAGTCTACAGCACATATTCGATCAGAAGATGCTGAACATGAGACAACGACGCTGGGTTGAGTTATTGAACGACTATGATTGCGACATTCGCTACCACCCTGGTAAGGCGAACGTTGTTGCTGATGCATTGAGTCGTAAGGAAACCGTCAAACCAGTCCGTATTCGTTCTATGGTGGTATCCATTCAGACGAGCTTGAAGGCTCGGATTATTCAAGCACAGGAAGGTATTATGACTGAAGGCCGTGTTAAAGAGGAAAGATTGTATAAGTTGGCGTTGGAACTAGAACCGAAGGAGGATGGAGTTCTGTATTTCCTCGAGCGTATTTGGGTTCCGGTTAGTATCCGTCAGTTGATTCTAGACGAAGCCCATAAGTCGAACTATTCCATCCATCCGGGTTCCGACAAGATGTATCACGACTTGAAAGATTTTTATTGGTGGCCGGGTATGAAACGCGAGATCGCCGAGTATGTTAGCCGATGTTTGACTTGTTCTAAAGTGAAGATTGAGTATCAGAAACCGTCTGGGCTACTCCAACAACCGAAGATTCCCGAGTGGAAATGGGAGCGTATTACTATGGATTTTGTTACTAAGCTTCCGAGATCTTCGAGTGGTTATGACAGTATCTGGGTTATTGTTGATCGTCTGACGAAGTCTGCTCATTTCCTACCGATTCGCGAGAACTATCCGATGGAGAGATTCGTACGTTTATATACTTCCGAGATTGTATCGAAACACGGTGTTCCTGTATCGATTATTTCCGATCGGGATGCTCGTTTCACTTCTCGATTTTGGAAGACATTTCAGACTGCTATGGGTACACGGTTAGATTTGAGTACCGCCTATCATCCTCAGACCGATGGTCAGAGTGAGAGAACTATTCAGACTATGGAAGATATGCTACGAGCTTGCGCAATTGATTTTGGTGGTAGTTGGGATATTCATTTGCCGTTGATCGAGTTCTCGTACAACAACAGCTATCACACGAGTATCAAGTGTGCACCGTTCGAAGCTCTATATGGCCGTAAATGTCGATCACCTGTATGTTGGGCAGAAGTTGGAGACAGTCAGATATCCGGTCCGGAGATTATTCAAGAAACCACTGACAAGATCTTCAAGATCAAGGAACGACTGATTACTGCCAGAGATCGACAGAAGAAGTATGCTGATAAGCGCAGGAAGCCTCTCGAGTTCAATGTTGGAGATATGGTATTATTGAAGGTATCTCCATGGAAAGGGGTTGTCCGATTTGTGAAGCGCAGCAAGCTGAGTCCTAGATACACGGGTCCGTTCAAGATCTTAGCCCGCATCGGCCCAGCTGCGTATCGACTAGATTTGCCGGCAGAACTGAGCAGCGTACATAACGTATTCCATGTATCTCAGTTGAAGAAATGCCTGGCTGACGAGAAAGAATATAGTTTGGTGTAAATATTTTGTGTTTGTGATTGGGTATTTATAGGAAAAAAAATTATAAAAAAAAATTAGAAAATGTATTTGAACTAGCCGTTAAGGCAAAATTCAATTTTTTTTTTAAAAAAAATTCTCAAACGGTCGAAAGTAAAAAAAAAAAAAACAAATAACGCGGCGTTGCCGGAACAACACCGCCGGAAAACCGCGAGCAAAACGCCCCCCAACCATAACGCCGTTATGGGGGGGGGGGGGGTGGAACGCGCAATAACGCCACCCATTGGGAGTGGTCTTAGTCTAAACACATGTATTCGTTACATCAGTTTTTTCTATGAAAAAGATTTTTTTTAAAAGTGTTTCAACCCAGCAAGTCGAAGATTCTCAACAACCCAATCTGCACCGGGTCGATCTGTGTCGTATGTGATAGTTTTACCAACGGATGAAACAAATCATGAGGTAGATTTGACACGGTGAACCCTATGGGTTTCACACTTTTCCAATTATTTGTTAGTTTTAAGGTTTAATAAAATTGACATACGACTCGATGGACATGTTCAAGCATTTTAACATCTGTTTTTCAAACATTTCTTTATTTTACCTATTTAACCCATCACATAAAAAACATAACGAATTTATGGAAACAGTATACAATAAATATTTAGGAGGTTTAATGCATTAAAAATAAACGACATTGGCACGACTTCATCGGTTTATTTTTGAGTAACCTTCCATGCAAACAACAATTTGTTACTAGAATGTTTTGGCCTTATGAGGCAATGTCGGGGATGTTTAAATGATCTTAACATATTACGGTGATGCTCGACTCTTCTTCTAATAAGCAATTTCCATAATTTTTCCATTTGGCCATTAGTTATATAAGTAAATAGGTTGCGTTTTGGACAAAACATGTCTTATTTCATATAATAGAATGTGTTGGGTGTGGTACTTGTGGAAGCTGTAAAATGAATTGAGTTTACTTACATGGAATTTTTATATCCAGACTTCTTTTTATGACCCTTGATTTCTGTTCGATATCCTTGATATTGTTAAATAAGTGTTTAAATTCATCCTATGTGATTATAATAAAGTAATATAAGCCAATCATAATGTATGATTAGAAAAGGATGAAGCATGTTTAAACAATTGTATTTACGTATGACAATGGAATTCTTTGCAGTCGTCTGAAATAATTGATTATAGGAAATATTTAGAAAAAAAGAATCTGAATAATAACCTAGTAACCGATCACCTCGTATGTTCTCAAACTTTGCAAAACCTCATAGATGACATATTCAGTAATAAACTATATTAGCCAAGTTCCGATTCCTTCATAGTTGAAACATGATTATTCTTTAAACCGCTATTTTTTGTCCAAATGTTTATGCCATTCCATTTTCATGAGGTTGTTGTGCCATGTTCAATATATGATACAATTAGATAAAATTAGTAGTCAAGTGGATGTGTACGTACAATGTAAGTAATAAATAACAAAGAAATGGGAATTAGATTAGATGAATGGAAAACACTTTTTTATAATCAAAATCCCTGTCGATTTAAGAAAACCTATGTATAAAAAAAATAGGAACAATAAATTGAATACATAATAAAAGGTTTTAAAATCTAAATCATGAACATATTTTTGTTACAAATATGAAATCAAAACGATTACAATTTCACCATCTTCTCTCAAACGGAAGAAGAAGAAGACAGGGTTTAAAATCAAATCCATGAATATATAATTAATAAATAATTTAAAATTAAATTGTATCATTTTCATCTTCTCTTTTCTTCAAAGTATCTATTAAACTTCAACACATTTCGCTTTTTGTGAAGATTTGTTTGAGAGATATGAATACGGAAGATGAAGAACGAAGAAGGAAAAAGAAGAATGTAGAATCAAGGTAGCTTAGGTAAGTGTAAAGAATGAAAAGATTATCTTACCATCATATGTCATTGTTCACTTCAAAACCTCTCACTATTCACTTCAAAACCTCTTTGAAAATTGAATAATTGATGATGATGATGATATATAGCAAGGGGGTATCTAGGAGCAAAACTTAGGGGTATCCAAATTTTGTTTTACCCCACCATCAAAGGATGACGTCATCATTATCTATGATACTTGTTACTCGAAAATTCCAACTCTATCATTGATTCAATCGGGGTAAAAGACCACATACTAATATAAATTAAAATTAAAAAAAGCTATAATAAAAATACAAAAAGCAAGACATAAGAAAATTTTATAATATAGAAATTTATAAATCAAATGTTTGACAGTGAAAAATGAAAAAAAATTAAAAAGTAAATTGGATAGTAATGTAGTAAAGTAAAAAAAAACTAAAGTATGAAAAGAAAATGTAAAAAATATAACCATAAATCATTTTCCAATTTTCACGTGACCGCAAACCACAATTAATAAATTATAAATTTTCTCTCCTTCTTCTTTTTAACTTGGCAACTTGGCAAATAAAAATCACGAGTTCTTTCTTTCACCAAAAGAAATATAGAGATGATTCAATGTATCCTATTATTTAGAGAGCAGTATCCAAATTTTAGTCAAAAAGAAACAACATTCTTTACACTATATACCGGAAATTGAGAGGTAGCCAACGTTTGACATATAGTCCTTCATGCTCATGTTGTCCAACCCATGAAATTTAGATATTTCCACTTTGACTTGCACTTAAGACGTAGCATATTTTTATTCGCATGAAAATATCCACCAATCCTAAGATAGGTGATTATATTTCAACAATTGTTATAATATAATTGATGAACAAGAGAATTACAAAAAGTTATACTTACAAAAAGTTATTCAAAAATTTAGCCATAGTAAAATTATTCGTATTTATTCATACTATGAATTCCGGTCACAAACAATATGTGTACGGCCTTTCATAAAGAGGCAAATCACGATAGGGAATATTACAAAGGACTTGGCTATGCCTCTCCCTATTTCTAATGACTAGTAACTCTAGCTCATATTTGAAATCCACAATGAGTTTTAGCCACATATTTCTTTCATCTAACGCCTTCTTGAACACTTGCATTTGGTCGTCTGATAAGTTTGTTTGATAAGACTCGTATGTCAGTACCAACTGTTGAGCAGTTTCAGAAATCACAAATGAACTGTTAGAGGTGATTGTGATGGGCTGATGCCAACCGTAACTCGTTTCTATGTTGAAACTCCCCAAGTCTGGGTACGGGGTAATGTAACCATACGTTTTCAAATTAACCTCAACGGTTAAATTTGGGGCTATTGACAAGGTGTGGTTATTGATGATCCTAAAATCTACAACTAGGTATTTGATTTTTGCGTATTTTATGTCTACGCTACCTTTTGCTAAAACAATGTTGCTTATAGCTATGACTATGACCGAGGCAATGATAAGCACACAACCAATGATATAAAGTAATAAACGATGCCGGTAAACTTTCCTTACCAAATTTGTGGCGGCGTTTGCTGGGGTGTTTGCTGCGGCTTCTGTCTCAAACGGTGTATCCATATTGCTATAATCTTGGTGAATTTTGAGGGTGTGATCGTTATTATGGTTTAGGGTAAAGAAATTAACAATTCTTATATAACGAACAAAGTAGAATTTAGAAACGAAAAGTAAACTGTCTATTAAATGCATTTGTCTAATTTTGTTAGATTAGATTACTTGTGAAAACTTCATATATACAGTTTTAGCCACATATCAAAATTTTAATTTCTATTTTCAGTTAAAGATAGTAATGGCTCTCAAAATGATTAATTTGTATATTGAAATCTGGTGTTAAAAGATACGTGGTTGATAGTTTTGGTAGAGTTCTTTGTTTAGAGATGATGCGTATTGTGTAGTATAATCATTTTGGGACATTTGGTTTGAAGCCAGATTGCTTGAGGAGAGAGGATGAATGAGCTATAAACAGCTTTGTGAAACTGTTTTTTCTTTACACCCAAAATTCTAATTAGATTTATGAAATCATTCTAAACTGGTGTACATAGATGATATTCAACTATATCTTTAGTAAATGTAATTAGGTCTGAATAAATTTTAATTATGTGATGGCCGTTAAAGGTTTGCCATTTTATATGGTCGGAGATGTAAATCATTTATATTTCATGTATTCTAGCTTTACATGTATATCTAAATGTAAAATAACTTATGTCACAACTATCAACTATGTATGTTAATATAATTGTCCCTTTATATATATATATATATATATATATATATATATATATATATATATATATATATATATATATATATATATATATATATATATATATATATATATATATATATGCTATTTCAATTGACTCGGAATATATGTGCAACCTTCATTTTTTCTCTATTTTACTTTGGTTTATTCTATTTGCATCAAACAAGATCCTGCCATATCGTGCGGGTCACATTTCCTCGTACAACACAAATACACAATAAATTTCCATTATTCACGTGGGAGTAAAGTTTAAATTTTTGATTTTTTCTTAGGGATAAAATTTCAAAAATATTTATTTTTACATTATAAAATATATTTATTAAAAACAACTGGCTAGTCTGTCGAGTTCTGGCTCCACCTTTACTATCATTCACACACATACGTAACTAATGAAATGTTTGTGTTTAAAATTCTCTCAGACACACTAAGCCCATCTAAAATATCAAAATAATTATTCAAAGAAAAATATTAGCAATAAAAAAGAGCTTATATCCCCATGTGTTTGTTGGAACTTTGAAATCAGTTCAATTTCACTACATGTCATCTCATTTTAACTTTAATATAAAGATTGTTAGATTCCTATCCAAAATAAACACAATAAATTATATCATAAGATATTATGAAAGAAAAAAAAATTCAAAATATGACAGGGGCGGAAGCAAGTTGTAGTTGACGGAAAAAATGATGTTGCCGGAAATTCACCGCAAAAATGTTGAAGAAGATAACCAATAATAGTATGTGTTTACCAGTAGCATACATTATTTGCCGTTTTTACATATTTTACTTTTTATTATAAATAATGGTATTTTTCGTAGTATATCGATTATCGTGAAACAAAAATAGAAATACATTGCATTTTAATAGCTTTTACCATTTATTTTACTTGATTCTTTCTGTCTACCAAAAAATAAAATAGAATCAAGTTTTCTTTGTTTAACATAATTTCATTTCTTAATCAAGTTCTCTTTCATACTATGTTTTACATGGGTTAATCGTATAAAAAAAATTGTCTCTATTAGAGGAATTTATTGATTTTTGGATGATTGTGGGATAAATGTTGGCTATGATTAAACTTTTAGCCAATTCGTTGTTGGAAATTTGGAATCGTCGCTAAAAAGGAAATTCAATGGTATATGGCCATATGGGCAACGGCTTGAACACATGTTGCTGTCACAAAATACCATTAAATTCATAATCATAAGAAAATATGTGTTTGTCTTTTAGACTTGATTATTCCGAACAACTACAAACTTACAACCGTGAATTAAACTCATTAATCTAAAATCATATTAGATTACTAGATAATAAACTCGTGCATGGTTTGAGCTCCATATAAGATAATTTAATAAGTAAAATATGTATTAAATTAATTTTTTTACCTTTAATTTATTCTAAAAAATAAAAATGTTTTTAAATCGCAATATATATTTTCATATGGAGATTTGAATGAGGATGTTTATATGAAGTTGCCTGAAGGATATTTTAACAATGATAGTAACAAAGTGTGCAAATTACTTAAATATTTGTATGGTCTTAAACAAGCACCAACACAATGGAATGCCAAACTTACTGTATGTCTTATTGAAAATAACTTTGTTCAAAGTAAGAGTGATTATTCTTTGTTTACTAAATTTAAAGATTTTGTGTTTATTGCCTTACTTGTATATGTTGATGATATTGTTATTACTGGTAGGTAGTTCAGAACTAGAAATTGAGACGTGTAAAATTGTTTCTTAAAAGTAAATTTATGATTAAAGATTTAGGATTTTTAAAAAAAAATTTGGGTATTGAAGTTTTAAGGGATAAACTTGGATTGTGCTTATCACAAAGGAAATATTGTTTAGAAGTGCTTAAAGAATTTGGGGTGCTTGGTAGTAAACCTGCAAAAAACTCCTATTGAGGTTAATATGGTGCTTACTGATGAAAATAATTGTTCTGAAAATGATTTTGTGTTAAAAGACTTTACTTATTATCAACAGTTAATTGGGAAGTTGATCTATTTGACTTTAACTAGACCTGATATTTCGTATGTTGTCCAATGTTTGAGTCAATACATGCATAAGCCTTTGAACTCACACCTCAAACTTGCTTTTGGAGTGTTAAAATATTTAAAGAAGTCACCGGGTAAAGGATTGTGGTATGAACCTGGATCTAATGAGCTTGTTGATTCTGATTATGGTAAATGCTTATCTACAAGAAAGTCTCTGACTGGTTATGCGTTATATATTGGTAAGAGTTTAGTTTCTTGGAAAAGTAAGAAATAACCTACTGTTTCTAGATTCTCACGTGAAGCTGAATTTAGAGCTATTGCAGTAGTTGTTTGTGAAATAATGTGGGTGTTAAAAGTTTTTAAGGATTTGAATGTAACATACTTGTTACCTATTAAAGTATTTTGTGATAACAAAGTTGTCATACAAATTATAACAAACCCTGTTTTCCATGAAAGAACAAACATTTTGAAATAGATTTGTTTTTTATTAGAGAAAAAGTTTTGGAAGGAATAGTTCAAGTTTTAAAAGTTGAGTTAGTTATAATGTTGCTGATATCTTTACTAAAGGATTGCCACTGTTGCAACATGACATTTTGTGCAAAGAACTTGGTCTAATGAACATGTTTCAAAGTCAGAATTAAGGGGGTTTATTGAAACATGATAAGCCGTTTACTAATTCTGAGTTTAACACATGTCTTTGAAATAGCTACTACTTACTTAAAATGTTTGTAAAATGCAGAATAAGCTGTTCTAGGGACATAGGCTATTGGAATAAGCTGTTGCAATTGTTTGGGCTTGCATGTACATTGGGCTTCTCTTTAAGATTGGACTTAAAAGAATACTGGGCTAAAATAAGGATGGATTTGTAAAGCTTGGAAGGTGGAACTACATTTAGGGTTTGTTAATCGGTTGAGTTTCTGATTGTAGTTTTGAGAGTTTTGTGAGTTATTGAACTTGAATAATCTCTGATTTAGGAAAGGGATTGATTATCATTATGATAGAATTCATATACTATAAAATACTTTAGGTAATTAGTATCTAATATGAATTAGTTATTGTTATTATTTAGAAATTCAGTAAGTTGTCTGATGATAAATATTTAAGCCTATAATGTTGTTTTAGTTTCGTACTGTTTTTTGAATGCACAAAAAATTTGATTCGCCAAAGCGCAAACATTATCTCACAAAGTTGTGAAAATTATAGCATTTACAATAAAAAAAAAATTAGAACGGCATAAATAAAATGTCTATAAATTCCGGCTTACCTTTTAATTACATATTAATCTAATAAGTAACATATATTTAAAAAGAGTTATAACATTTACTATTAAATTTTAATAACCCTACATTGTACGTGTGTTAAGACTGATATATTTAATATAATACGATGGTATCATTAAGGACCAAAACAACCGAAAATAATTATTCATTCTCAAAAACTCATTTTAATTTGTTATTATTTAAAATTTAATTATTTCAGAAACCGTAAATGTGTTAAACGAATAAATTACAACATTAAAACGAACATTATTTCCTATTTCTATAGATCACCTACTCGATATAATTTTGACGAAAGTTTTTCAAGTGTTTTGACGAACTTTGGAAAATTTATATTATAGATTCACGGTTATATCATATGTGATTTTAGTAGTTTCACTTATGATTTTTTTTTTCATTTCTAGTTGAATATACATCATACAACAAATATAGGTTTTGAGATTCACATTTAGTGTTCAAATCACAATGATATTACCTTACGAATATCAACATTTGACCAAAAAATAAAAAATAAAAAGTCGTCATAATTCCATATTTTCGTGTGTCTATATAGATTATACCTTAAAATAATCGTCATAATTCCATATTTTCGTGGGTCTATATAGATTATACCTTAAAATATTGTTGTGTTTAAAATTACATTAGAAGTTAAAATTATGTGTTTTATAGGTCTATTAGTTATGGAATTCTACGTGTATCATAAAATAACATATAATTTATATTAATATCACATTTGATTTTAGTACCATCAAATTTGATTTTGTGCAAAATTTAATATATTTAATTGAATTATATATATATATCATATAACGGTTTTAGATCTTAAAATCCACATTTGATGTTAAATCACATTTGATATAACCTTAAAAGTTTAAACATTTGTCCAAAACTGGAAAGAAAGGTAGTCAAAATTTGAATTTATTTTATAATTCTAGATAAATTACACATTATATAATATTTTTGTTTTTTAAATTTACATGTTGATGTTAATATTACATGTGACTTTAATTTTAAAATTTCAAAAACCATCCGAAAAACTAAAAAAATTAAAGTCCTTCAAACTATATAAGATCATTGCTCTAATTAAAGAGGAGAACACGACGATCACGACGGTATAATTTGTTTTGTGTAACTATTAACATTTTGCGAGATAAATTAATTTTAAAAAATTATTTAAAAGTATGTTTTGCTTGTAATTTAAGTCACCGAATTTTTAAGAAAAATATATAGATGGTGGAGATTTTGGTCCTTAGAAAATTAAGGATTTTTAAACAATTATCGGGTGTCATAAATATACTTTAACTAATATAGCAAAAAAGAGGCAAATGAAAAATGTCCTGACCCATCAATCTGGAGAACGTTTTATAGTTAGAGGGTAATCATATAAGAACCAAATAATATTCTTCAATATCAACTTTAAACTTTCATCCATTATTGAAACGAGTAATAGTAGCATAACTAGAACATATATGGTGTCCGAACTTCGTGTAGCACAAGTACAATTCTAACCAAACCCGTAATAAGTAGTATCTAGTATGGATAAACACCACTATTAAATAACGCTCTATTTCTTATCGTTACGGTTGATGATCGATTTTGACCAGCAACATCTTTTATTTATTTTTTTCTGTCGTATAGCGCGAGTACGCTATTAGTTAAGCTAAAATATATACTTATTATGAAAAACTCAACCTAATTTTACATAGACTAAATTTATTAATACTATTTAAGGCTCTATTTAATGCAAAACTCTACATTTATTAATGAGTTAATTACACGGATGGTCCTTATCCTATTATACAAATGGCACTTTCCGTCATAACTTTTGGATAAGTACATGGATAGTCCTTTGTTTGGATTTTGTGCACACGGACAGTCCTTTCGGTTAACGGACGTTTAAAGATACCGTGAATTAAATCACGTGCCTATCACACGAGGGTAAATTTGTATTTTCCCAACTGTACTTCATTTACTTTTCTGCAACCTTTCAAATCCCTCCTGTTCTCTTTATTTTAGACTTCCCTCTTTCGATTCCCCCCCAAATTTCGAACCCTAATTCTAGCAAGAAACATTCAAATGGTTGGAGAATTCCCGTACCAGATACGTGGTAGAGGTGAAACATGGCTTTTGGATGATATTTATAGTAAGTAATTGTATAATTGTATTATGATGTTATATTTTGTCCAACTTTTTAAAATGTTTGTTTGCAAAATTCAGAGGGATACCCTGAATTGTTTTCTCTGGAAATTCATCATGGCAGAGTTTTCAGACACGATCCTCTAAGAAGGTACATTGATGGTCGAATTGATTATGTTGATTTCCTTCACATTGACCATTTTTCAGTACACACTGTGGATAGTATTATGTTAAATTTAGGGTATAAAAAGAGGATGGTTATGTACTATCATTATTGGTTGCCAGACACTACTCTAGATGATGGTCTTAGAGTGTTAGGTTATGATTCAGATGTCCTTATGTTTGCTGACCATGTCTTTGTGCATAACTTAATGATAGTTTTCATAGAACATGGAATGACAAAATTGGATACTTATTTTCAAGAGTTAATGTCATCTAGCAGTGTGCCTAAGTCAAGTGTTGTTTTGGAAGAGATTGAGGATGATGTTCCAGGATCAACATCTTTTACTCAATTACTTTTAGGTTGGACAGAAGAACCTAGTGTAGTTAATGAAAAGGGTAAAAGTGTTTTGTTAGAAGAAGAAGTAGAGGCAGTTAATGAAAATGAAAATGATGAATTTGAGGCAGAGGTAAATTATAATGCTGAAAATGAAAATGAAAATGATGAAGTAGAGGCTGAAAATGAAAATGATGAAGTAGAGGCTGAAAATGAAAATGAAAATGATAATGAAAATGATGATTCTGATTACATAGTTGATGACGAAAATGAGGTAGATGAAGTGTTAGTGGACATGTCACAATTCACCCTAAATGTTGATCCTGATGTAGAGTATATGGGGTGCAATGATGATGAAAATATAGCAGAGGGTGAATTTAAAAATGCTGGACTAAATGTAATTGACAATGATGAGTTTGATAGTGCCTCTAATGATGAAAATATTAGGGATATGTTATTGAATAAACTTGCAAAGAAGAGGAAGGTTGCTGATGGTCCAATTTATCGAACGAAAATATCCACCAATCCTAAGATCGGTGATTGATGAACAAGAGAAATACAAAAAATTATACTTACAAAATAAAAATAGTTTTGGAAAGAGAAAAGAAAAAAGAAAAAAAGAAGGCTTGATTCTTTAGGACAAACGGTGTTATTGTAAAATTATTATAGTATTCAAAATATTGGAATTAAATGTGGGTTGATTACATTAAACTAGTCTCAAAATTTAGATACAATACAAGTATACGACAAGGGCTTTGCCATAATGATAATAACTAGGCCTAACACTATTGACTATTTAATATGTCTTGCAAATTGAACGAAGTATTATGAACGATCAAGCCGGAACGAAAGTCGTCAACATATTTGTATACTGATAGCACAATGGGATATGCAGAACGCTAACATGCCCAACTGCAACTTTTGTCACCAAACCAAGATTTAAACAATTAGGGTGTGTTTGTTATAGGACTTTGGATTTTATGGATTTTGAATAAAAGTTTAATCAAGTGTTTGTTTAAAGATCTGGGTTTTGGATTTGTGATTGCCTAAAAACATACCAACTTTGGTGGGTTTAGAAGGCAAATGTGGGCCCTCTCAATTTCTTTTAAATAATTTAACATTATTATAGATTAATAAATTTCTTCTTTTTCTTTTTATATAAAATAGAGTTTGTCCTTATGGTTTTTCTAAAATTACGGATTTCGTTCTTAAGTTTAAAACGTTGCATAAATCGTTCATTTTTGGAAACTAATTACGGATTTCGTCCCTAAAATGGATGCCCGTTAAAATTTTCCGTTAAAATCATCGCTAACTATTTACACATTTCGTCCCTAAAATGGATTTCCGTTAGAAATTAGGGACGAAAAGCGTTATTAGTTTCCAAAGCTGGACGATTTATGTAACGTGTTAAACTTAGGGACGAAATCCGTAATTTAAGATAAACCATAGAGACGATTTATGTAATTAACTCTATAAAATATTAATATTTTTCATTCTAATCCTAAATAAAACAAACAATTTTATCAAACTATGACTGCTTTGAACTGACAAACTTTGATTTTATCGTAATACTTGTGGGCAGTGTCACATTAAATATTGGACTCACCATTATCAATAAATATATCCCTATCAAAATTATCTAACACGCATAATTGAAATATAAATTAACAAACGTTGAGCATTTAGAAATGAAATATAAACAAATGTTGAGCATTTAGAAATTTAGCCATAGTAAAATTATTCGTATTTATTCATACTATGAATTCCCGTCAAAACAATATGCGTACGGCCTTTCATATAGAGGCAAATCACTATATGGAATATTACAAAATACTTGGCTATGCCTCTCACTATTTTTAATGACTAGTAACTCTAGCTTATATTTGAAATCCACAATGAGTTTTAGCCACATATTTCTTTCATCTAATGCCTTCTTGAACACTTGCATTTGGTCGTCTGATAAGTTTGTTTGATAAGACTCGTATGTCAGTACCAACCGTTGAGCAGTTTCAGAAATCATAAATGAACTGTTAGAGGTGATTGTGATGGGCTGATGCCAACCGTAACTCGTTTTCTATGTTGAAACTCCCCAAGTCTGGGTACGGGGTAATGTAACCATACGTTTTCAAACTAACCTCAACGGTAAAATTTGGGGCTATTGACAAGGTGTGGTTATTGATGATCCTAAAATCTACAACTAGGTATTTGATTTTTACGTATTTTATGTCTACGCTACCTTTTACTAAAACAATGTTGCTTATAGCTATGACTATGACCGAAGCAATGATAAGCACACAACCAATGATATAAAGTAATAAACGATGCCGGTAAACTTTCCTTACCAAATTTGTGGCGGCGTTTGCTGGGGTGTTTGTTGCGGCTTCTGTCTCAAACGGTGTATCCATATTGCTATAATCTTGGTGAATTTTGAGGGTGTGATCGTTTAGATTATGGTTTAGGGTAAAGAAATTAACAATTCTTATATAACGAACAAAGTAGAATTTAGAAACAAAAAGTAAAGTGTCTATTAATTGCATTTGGGTAATTTTGTTAGATTAGATTACTTGTTAAACTTCATATATACTCCGTAAATATACAACTTTTCTCTTACATTTTTCCTTTTATTGTTGGACCCATATTATTTGTGACCCTCATTGATCATTTATCTTTACTGATATGATGACTGACACTAACTGAAATCTGTGTCTAGTAAATATTCGATGGACGTATTTACCTTAACGACACTATAGATTTTCCATTAGGTGATCGGAACTATGAGAGCTTAATGTAAACACTTATTAAACACCATGGGACTAAATAATACAGACTCCTAATTAGAGTGTGTATATAAGGGGACATAATAAACCTTTAGAGGGTTGGTCATTCTAATACCATTATCCCTTCATCCTAAAACACACACATAGTGTTTCCTCTCAACAATCCATCCTAATACGATCATCTCATTTTGGGAATCGATGGCTAACTTATTCAACAACATTTCCGGATCATCAGGAGGTATGTTAAATTTACATGAACCAATCTTATTTAATCCAACATTTATATCTTAATCATAATAATTTCATGTATTAACTTAATTATCAAAGATATATATATATATATATATATATATATATATATAGTTGGTTTCAAATGAGAACCATACAAATAATTAGGAACCATTAGGAACCAATATTCACCAGTGTATATATATGATATTCACCAGTGTATATAAGGCATATGTATATATATATATATACACTGGTGAATATTATATGTATATACACTGGTGAATATTATATGTATATACACCGGTGAATATCATATTAAATATACACTGGTGAATATTATATGTATATACACTGGTGAATATTGGTTCCTAATGGTTCTCAAATATTTAGTGGTTCCTATTTGAACCCACCTCTATATATATATATATATATATATATATATATATATATATATATATATATATATATATATATATATATAGAGTTGGTTTCATTTAAGAACCATGTAATTATTTAGGAACCATTAGGAACCATTTTTAGGCAAGGTGGCAATTTTGTAATTAAACTCAAGGTGGCAATATTGTAATTAAGTCAAAATTGAGAGCCAAATTGGAAATCAATTAAAACCACTTTAAAATCCTAATTAACTTTAAATTAACATATCTAGAGTATAACTAGGTTTTAGGAAAAACTAAATACACCATTAGAACAAGCATTTAATTATCTTTCCAACGAGCACCCACTTGATATACTTTTGACGACTTTTTTTTTTTTTTTTTTACAGTGAGTTTCGGTATATACACTAGTGTATATACTAAATATTCACCAGTGTATATACTAATTCACAAAAAACACATCTGAACCATATATACTATACACTAGTGTATACACTATATTCACTAATGTATAGTTATACACTAGTGTATTTATACACTACAGTAGTGTATTTATACACTAGTGTATACACTATATTCACTAATGTATAGTTATACACTAGTGTATTTATACAATATACACTAGTGTATACACTATATTCACTAATGTATAAGATGTATTCTCTATTGAATACATGGTATTCACTGGTGTATATTGTATATTCACTTGTGTATATTGCGTATTCACTGGTGTATATTGTATATTCACTTGTGTATATATATATTGTATATTCACTTTTGTATATTGCGTATTCACAATTAAAAGGAAATTAATATAAAGATTCGTATACATTAGTGAATATAGTGTATACACTAGTGTATAGTGTATATGGTTTAGATGTGTTTTATTGAATTAGTATATACACTGGTGAATATTTAGTATATACACTAGTGTATATACCGAAACTCACTAAAAAAAAAAAAAAAAAAAAAAAATCGTCAAAAGTATATCAAGTGGGTGCTCGTTGGAAAGATAATTAAATGCTTGTTTTAATGGTGTATTTAGTTTTTCCTAAAACCTAGTTATACTCTAGATATGTTAATTTAAAGTTAATTAGTATTTTAAAGTGGGTTTTAATTGATTTCCAATTTGGGGATTTGACTTAATTACAAAATTGCCACCTTGCCTAAAAATGGTTCCTAATGGTTCCTAAATAATTGATGGTTCCTAAATGAACCCACCTCTATATATATATATATATATATATATATATATATATATATATATATATATATATATATATATATATATATATATATATATATATATATATATATATATATATATATATATATATATATCGAAAAACTTAAGTATCCATTTTACGAAATCACATCATTACGTTAATTATTACTATAAATACTAAATTTAGTTACATTTTTAATTTTTTTAAAGGAGTTTTGTTTAGAAATATATGAGTTTTGTTTTTATGTTTTTCTTATTGAGGTTGAAGATGAATGTTTACAAATTACCAAGATGGTTCTATGATTTATATACAGATATATATTATAAAGTTTAATACATGAAAGAAGAACAACGCTTGTATAAATATGAGCCAACTCGATCGGTCATTGACTCGGATCCTAACTTTCGAGGTTTCGGCTGACTCATTCCAAGTTGATTTAACTTGAAACTCCTTTCGGTTCAAGTCATAAGGTTTCAATTCGTTTGGGTTAACACATACATATAAAAATGTAAAGTGTATTGATAATTTGACACCCTTGTTAACTATTATATACAGTTATTGGTGACATCTTTTTAAAAGTAAATTTCATAATAATAAATACTTTTTTTTGTTTATCTTTAATAAATTAAATTAATATATTAATATGATAATGATTTAGAATATAACATATGGAAATAAGTTGTAAATAGTTTCAAAATAAAGGATATAAATAAAAAGATATTAAAAATCAAAATCTAATTAAATTTTGTTGTTAGGCCAGGTGACCTATTTTTGTAAAGAGTTTGCAAAAGAACCCATTTTCACAAAATACTCTTCATTTGTAGAGGTGATTGTGACGGATACATTATACCTACTTTCATATGCATAAACAACAATTATAGTCCAAATTATTGGTAATTAGCTTTTCGAAAGTCACAAAACCTTAGATGAAGAAACGAGTTATTAACTGAGATTAAGAATTGGATTGATATCTGTAATCTGAAACGAATCTCAATCACCATACTATACTTTTTAGAATAAATATTCCTTAAAATAGGTTTATAAAGAAATCAAACTAACCTGCTAAAGTGCTAAGTAACGTTTTAGCGGATTTAGATAGTTGTGATTATAAAACCCTAGCAAAACAGCATAAGTATATAACTATAAGTATATGATCGGAGTTGAAAAGAAGATGAACATATAACATAAAACAAACAAACACAAAAATATTTGAGGAAGTTAATATTTTCGCCAACTTAAATTTATGACATCGTTCTAAAACTTCTATTTTTTTTTAGAGACAATAATTTATAAAGATAAAACTAGCAATAAAAGTGAGTTTAAAAAAATAACCATACATACACATATTTATCAAACCTAACATTTACCAACTAATTTTTTAATACTATTATTGCTAATGAATACTGAATCGGTTGCTCAAAATTATATAGGTTTACGCCTTTAGATTTTGACAGCTGGGATCGACTCTCACAACTTCTCTCTTCTACGTAATCTTTTCTTCCCTAGGGGTCGATGTTATGACCGGTATACTTTCGTGATATTGTCTTAGTTTGACACACTAAGGCAGAGGGTTTTTGTTGCCTATTTGATGTAAGGTTCAGGTGCAAGCGATATCTAGGGCTATACATAGATCTTACTAGACTTCCTGATTCAAGATAATATGTTATTACTATGGTATTTCATTACCGATTTTTATGGGTCAAAATCTTTTTAAACCTTTATACTTTCGTGTTTTTATGAAAATGCGAATAACCAACTAACATTAGTGTTGACGTCTCTTTTTAACGCTTTTCAGGGATTTGAGGTTACTCTTTATGTGAAGCTATGCTTTTGATTGACTACGTGGATATTTACTTTGGAACTTGTTTCCGTTTGATTTGTACTAGTTCCCTTAGTATCCAAAACTCTGTAGTTGTATTTTGTATTTGATTCGGATTTACGTAAACCTTGTAATCAAATCTTATTTAATCTATTGATGATTGTATTGTTATCTTATATTTAATGTAACCTTTAAATCTCTGATACTATATTCACTGTACACGTTAGGTTTCTGCCTGAGCGGGGTGTGACATTTAGGAATCGTCAAAGAATATAATATATTTTAACATTAAGTAACGATGAATCGGTATAGGAAACGATCATGAAAACTTCTTCGTTGAAAAGTAATATGTCTTAATAATCAATCGAGATGAAATATAATATATTTTGAAATTAAGTAAAGATGAATCAATTTACTAATCGTCACAAATCATTACGTATTCGTCTTAGGAACCGACCATTATATTTCATCACATCCGACACTAACTATTCAAGTATATAATATGAAGCAGGATAATATGTCTTAATAATCAATGAAGATGAATAATTTACATTTTATTATATTAATTCCGACGATCGGGATTCAATCATTTCACTTCATGACTACAACCACTAACCAAAACCACTTTAATGGGCAATTAGGAATCGATCATGGAACTTTATCACATCCGACACTATATATGTATGTACATATTCAAGTGACTCGTATATATGAACCAAAGTATATATGCCTTTCTAATCAATCGAGATGAATCATTGCATTTCATTATATCCGAAGATCGGGAATCAATCATTGCATTTCATAATTATGATCGCTAACCACAACCTCTATAATCGGAAATTAAGTATTTATCATTGTATTTCATCACATCCGACACTATATATGTATGTATATATTCAAATGACTCGTATATATGAATCAAAGTATATATGTGTTGCTAATCAATCAAGGTAAATAATTACATTTAATTATATCAAATCAGACGATTAAGAATCAATCATTGCACTTCATAATTATGACCACTAACCACAACCTCTATAATCGGCAATTAAGTATCGACCATTGTATTTCATCACATCCGAAACTATACATATATGTATATATTCAAGTGACTCCTATATATGAAGCAAAGTATATATGTCTTGCTAATCAATCAAGATAAATTCTTTCATTTCATTATATCAAATCTAACGATCAGGAATCAATTATTGCACTTCATAATTACGACTACCAACCACAACCACTTTAATCGGCAATTAGGTATCAATCATTGTATTTCATCACATACAACACTATCTATGAATGTATATATTCAAGTGACTCATATGTATCAAGCAAAGTATATATGTCTTGCTAATCAATCGAGATAAATCATTACATTTCATTATATCAAATCCGACAATCGTGAATCATCATTGAACATCCTAACTACGAACAATAACCACAACCACTTTAATCGACAATTAGAAATCGATCATTTTATTCATCATATCCGACACTATATCTATGTATATGTTTTATATAATAGTTAATACATACTTATTTTATGCAATCATTAATGTAAAATAATTATTGTATATTTATCTATAATTTTATTATGGGAGATGATTTACACACTTTTACATTTTATTCATACACTTAATTATTATGTAAGTTGACAATTTTGCCCTCATATGTTATTACCCACTTTTTTTGGTAAGGATTTACTTCACACACGGAAAATTCTTGTGAAAAGGCAAGTGTATCCTTAATATTGAGCTTTCCTTTACCTCTAAAAAATCAAGATTACAATCCCTTGAACAAATCGGTTTGGCAAAACTGACAACGTAGTATTAAACATGCATTGGCTACATAAAACAATTCAAAACAACAAATAACTAATAAACACTAAACCTTGTATAATTAATAGCAGAGTTCCAAACTCGAATTCAATGAAACCGAATGCAAAAAGGCATGCATATAAATGATTATGTGATTAAAGAGAATAATATACAGCACCCAAAACTTAAGGCGATGTTAAGAGAGGGAGGAAGCGGATAAGTCGAGCGGAGGAGCATAACGGTTGTACATGTTGGTATGAGGGTCGCTAATACCCACATGGACCCCAACCGCACTGTTATCGACTATTCATTAAAATTGGTGTTTCCGAGTATTTGTGTGGTTGCGGTACGTACATGTACAAACTTCTCGTTAGTGTGTAGTGGGCTGGGATACATGTAAAGTATCGACATGCCTTAGAAGTAAGGGCTGTCATTTAGCATTACATTTACCTGTATATAGTAATAGGTTTTGTGTAAATATCAGCTGCCTTAATTAAAATTTATAGGATAAAGTCTTATAACTAACCAAAATAGTAATATAGGAGGGCAAAATTGTCAACTTACATAATAATTCAGTGTATGAATAAAATGTAAAAGTGTCTAAATCATTTCCCTTTTATTAAATAAAATAATATAGGGTTTAGCATTTAGGGACGTTATGGTGCCCCTAAAATCCCTAAAACAATTTGAGTCACCGGAAATTTCCCCCTTTTTTTTTTCGATCAATACTTTTCTTCGCTAGACTTCCGGCGACCTCCATTCGCCGTCCCAGACTGCCGGAGACCTCCCTCCGCCGTACCCACCTGCTGTTGCAGGAGCTACTATCGCCGTTTCTTTCTTTATTTTTCAATTAGATTTAGTTTAAAATTGTTAGAATTGTATGATTTAACTGTTTGACTTTTGTTAGAATTGTATGATTTAAGAAAACTAAAATCGTTAAAAATGTTTGTATTTATGTTTGAAATGTATTATATAAGAATTGTTAGTAATGGAAACTAGACAAGCAATTAAAGAAGGGATATTGTTCCTGTTCTTGTGTTTATTTTACTTCATATCTGCAAATGGAGGAGATAATTTTCCATACATATTTACTGTGACAACTCGTCTTTTCGAGTTATTATTCTTTACGGACATTTACTCTTTTTATTCGCAATGATTTGGACCCTTGTATTTCGCTTTATTTTACTCACGTTTATTGCATTTGAGTCGGGTTTATATTTTATTTATACTTTGTCTCTCGAGACGGAAGCTTTAGAATCACCTAAGTGCCTAATATCTAGTATTCTCACGTTATTAAAGTATTGAGTTTACGCCATAATCGTCGGTTAAGAAAATCATAATTCGAAATTTCATTACAAAGTTAGTCCTCTAACTTAATATGTTACAAAGTTAGTCCTTTAACGGAGAACTAACGGAATCTGTTACAACTTCCATCCTTTAACCAAGACTTAACTTTTTGACCATAAATACCCTCGGTGCGCAGCACCAAGAGGGTGGTGCGCAGCACCTAGGCCAATTTCGGCTAAATTCCAATTCCGACTTTGTGAGTCAATATCTTGAGATTCCAAACCACTTTTCTCGTAATTTCTGCTGCAAGTTGCCCATTTGGGGTGTATTTGATCTAATTGTAGATCTCAATGTGTGTGGAGACCTATTCTCTTTCCAAACTTCCAACTTTTACATTCAAACATCATATCACTTTTATCACATAATTCCTACTTCACACTTGTCTCATTTCTCTAAAAATTTCCAGAGAATTGAGAACATTTTTCACAAGTGTATTGAAGGGGAATTCAAGCTAAGAAGGTTGCAACTTCATCTCTCAAGTGTCCTTCACAAAAGCCATAAATTTCGGTAAGTTAATCTTGGCTAATTCCTTCATTTTATTCTCTTTTCTTTCACTTGGTTGGAGTTCTTCTAACTTGTAACCTTGTTTCACTTGTCTTACCAAGTTGTCCACACCGTTGGCATACTTAGAGATGAGGAGTTTCGGTGTTCTACCTTGAAGAAAAAGGATATATAAGTTTGGTAAGTAAAACTCTCCAAACTTCTCTATTTCCTTCTCTATTTTGAAAACTCCTAACAATCCTCTTGTTTTTGTATGAATGGAGAATTGTTGTTCTTATCATCCCTACAAATAACCTTGGAGCTTAGTGACTTTTCGGTGTATTCATCTCCTTGAAACGTTGGTAAGAAAACTTCTCCGAAAAATCCTTATTCTTTTTCCTTCTCTTTTTGAGACTCTTACTAACCGGTGGTTTTATTGGTATTTTTGGAGTGTGTCTACCTCCTCACCACCACCCTTGAAGTCTCTCCTTCCGAAATACTTGCAAGCCTTTCACATCGACACGTCTTGCGGGTGAAATCGGTAAAACCAACATAAACTCTTATCTTTTCATTTCATCACTTTTAAATTCGGTTTTAAGCCTTGAAAAGGGTTAGGTTAACATATTAGACCAACACCATCGATCTCAGAAACTTTGGACTTAAAACGAATAAAATATGTAAAGATAAGATATTTACCGAAATTAACATATCTTATGATAAATATATGTAAAACCACACATTTAGACATATATAACACTTGGTAAATGTTAAATGAACCTAAACTAACATTTTATCAGTTTACACTTTCGCCTAAAAACGTCAAACGAAACAGTTAGCAACAAAAACGTAAAAAATTCGTTTTCGGGAAACACCCCGGTGCGCAGCACCTACTCCCTGGTGCGCAACACCGGGGGTCTGATCTTCAAAAATGTCATTTTTGTTACTTTCCGACTTAGACTCGTAACGTGTTTTGACTTAAAACTTATAACAGTAACTTATTATGTATAAAAGTATCATATAAGTCAAATTAACGTCTTTGGACTCAAAGACATTATCGCAATCCTAAACTTTATTGAGAATATTTAAACAAACGTTTATCTTACTTTTACGGAAAATTGTTTAAAACCGTTCTAAATCATTTTACTCTATTGTTTTGAAATAAAGGAAACTTTACTCTTAAAGTGTCAAGTTAACTTCCATTCTATAAATCGTTGACTTTGACTTTATTCAAAATTGTTGACTTTTGACTTATCTAAATCAATATCTTTAATTTTGACTTTTCCTTCCAATCGTTGACTTTGACTTTGACCAAGTCAACATCTTTGACTTTGACCAAGTCAACATCTTCGACGTTGACTTTGGTCGATCCCAATAAACTATGGTAACAGTATTCCTTTCAACTGATGTTCCTGGTAGTCATTCGTTGGGCTCGGAATGTTATTCCTTTCTAATAAGTCATATATGACGTGAAATTATCGATATTTTCCTATCGTCCCTATCGACGCGGAACATCGTCACCTTGAACCGTCATCACGACTAGACTTGGAAATCGTTGGAATACTTTAATAAATCTTAAACTCTAAACTTAACCGACAAGGCTAAACCGAACTATGTTATTGAGATACTTAGACTTTGTCATATTGATTTAGGGCACTTAGGCGGCGGATTATTAGCTTCTTATTGATTATTACCCGATCTCTTGCCGAGCTTATTTTGTGAGTTATTCGTAGCCCTATTCTCTTACTATTTTTGGGCTGGAAAGCGTATTTTGGACTGTTTAAATGAATGTATATCTTGTATGCCTAGTGTATCAGTATCACCTCAGATTAGATGGTTCATAGGCTTGGTTAAGCCCCCCTTTATGCACTTGTTAGCTTATTGCCCACGGTACATATATATAGATCTATATGGGATCGGCCTACCCTCATTGCTCAATAGGACATCCCTATGAGTGGATGTTATGACCGTATGATTATTACCTTTGGTTTACCATCACCTTAGGATAGGGGATACAATGTGGTCAGGTTCAGTGTATGCTTAATCTAGGTATCTATACTCACACTTAGGTTATGATTCAAGATATACTATTTGAAACTTATCATATTTATCAAATCTTTTATTGGGTCAATTCTATTTAAATATTGCGAATAATTCACCAACATTGTGTTGATGTCGTTTTTAACGCTTTTTCAGGAGTTTGAGGATTTATTTTGATCATGCCTTGCTTATTTTGGGATCATCTATTTATTGTATTTGGAATTCACTATGTTGATGAAATTCATTTCTTATGACATTGATTTGTATTTGTATTTGACGTTTGGTCATTTATGACTTTGTATTGTATTTGATAAACCTTTGGCATGATTAATATATTCCGATGTTTTGTTTATTGGTTGTAAATGTTGTAATCCTTGACTCTTGATATCTTTAACTGGAACACTCTGCGTTCCGCTTTTAGCGGGGTGTGACAGAAATTGGTATCAGAG
>CAJVGC010000001.1:72763888-72922256 GCA_910822075.1 Senecio squalidus | reverse complement strand
GGCGATCTGCAACATGATGGCGGTTGTTGGTTTGTTTAATTAGGGAAGAAGAAGAGAGAAAAAAACAATATTTTACTCTTTTAACTAATTTCCATCAACATGAATGAATTACTCTAGTTTCATTCTTTATCTTAATTTCATTTTTTTAAGTTCTTATGTTTATAATTTTGTGCAGTGGAAGCCACGGTGGAGGCGGTTAGATTGGGGAAGGTGATTGAGACGGATAAGTTGCCTGCGGATGTACGGAACCGTGCGATGGATGCTGTGCATAAATGTGGAAGGAGAGTGACTGAATTTGTGTTACTTATAATTTTGATTTAATTTTGTTTAATTTTGAGAAATGTGTGAGAATTTGATGATTTTTTGGTGAATTTGTGTGATTGAATCGTAAGAATTTGAATGGAAAATTGCAGATTTTTAGTTTAAAGGTAGAATTTTGATTGTGTGTGTGTGTTAAATGTGTGAAATGTGTGTGTGAGTTAAATGTGTGTGTGAGAGAGGTAACCACGCGTGGCAGCTGAGGTGGACAATAGGTCAACTACAGTACTCCTACGTGGAAGCTGAGGTGGACGAAAAAGTCATTAACTTGTTACACGTAGACTTTTTGTAGGTAACCGGTCACCACGTGTACTTGAAAGAATAAATTAGTCAACATATGATACTCAATAGAACTTTTGAGAATACGATGTACACTAAAGAAAAGGTGTCAAGTTGAAAGCATACAGAGCCAATTTTCCCTTTTTAGGAAGAAAAGTAAAGAAAAGAAAAAGATTAGAAAATAACGTTTATTCATTTTATTTAATAAAATAATCTGACCATATTTGAAGTGATTATAAAGTAAAAAAAATACTTTCATTTATTTATTTTTTTCCTTACATTACTTTTATTTATTTATTTAAAGTGGTGAAAAAAGCTTTGTTAATTTTAAAGAAAAAAAGAATTAAAATGACAAAACTGTCTTCACATATTTGGCACATGACGCCATTTAATGGACAAATAACAAAAAGTTAACATAAAAGATAAAAGAAAAAGAAAATTAACAACTTTGGGATCGAGAAAATAAAAAAAAAATCAAAAAAAAATCAACCAGTTAACTAGTCATAAGAAACTAATATACAATTTACTCTAAATTTATAGATTTTTTGAAATTTACATGATGGAACAAACTACATAAACAAACACGCAACAAACACATAAGGGCGGGTTGGTTTTGTGCTTATATAACGGGCTTATGAGCTTATGTAAATTTTAATAAGTTCATAAGTCTAATTTTTTCGCTTATGAACTTATCAAGTGTAAACTATGATGTTATTTAATTTCATAAACTCAAACTCGATAAACTAATAAAATTTGATAAACTAATAAGCAGTATGAGCTTATCAAAATTTACTGCTCTATTTACTAACATAGATAAACATAAACCCCGACCCAAAATTCCAATTACTTCCCAGAATCATAAAACTGCCATGGCGACCATATCATCCTCTTCTTCCATCTTTTCTCTACCATCCCTACACAAATCCATTAAAACCCCACAAACCCACCTTTTTCCAGTGCCCTATTTTCATTCCACCCAAATCAAAATCCCCAGGTATATCTATATCTATATCTAGATTTTCCATATCTATCATACTTTACTATTAATTTATAAATGGGTTTAATTACTAATTACTAATCTCATTTTGATATGCAGATTAGGAGTTCATCGAAAAAGGTGTTTTTCCTTGTTTGGTTGATGATAATTCGAAAGCGTTCGGTTACCGAATCTTACTCCGGCTTCTTCTGAATCATCCCTGGATGTTTATCATCTTTTAGGGTTTACCCGTTAGTTTTTAATCGAAGTTTTAGGTTTCGATTTGCGAGAAATGTTACTCTGAAAATCGTATATTATGTATCTAACTTTCAAATGCCAGCTATTGTATTTACTGTGCTACGTGACATCCATATAAGTTGTTAGGTGAGGTGTCACGTCACATGTTTGCAAATGTTTAATTGGTTGATACTACAATAGTTGTTTTTGAAAGGTAAAGTTACATATAATGGATTCCTTTAAAGTATACATACATTGTGCGGATCTAGGCCCCAAATAGAGGGGTATCCGAAACAATGATTTTTTATAGACCACTAATAACGAAACATACAAAAAAAATCGTTGAAAATTTTTACACTACAAAAACACGGCATTCGCCGAGTTGAGGCCGTGGGCTACCCCACGACTTAACTAATTGTCCAACCCTAGATTCATAATATTAGATTCAGAGTAAAGTTAATTAGATATATTTTTAGATAGTTATCCGGGTTTGTTTATTTCAATATTGGGATTTTGTATTTAGAATGAAGTGAAAGTTCATATAAATCTTAGAATGAAATCAAATGAAATGGGCGTAATTATATGGGGACAATTATAATTAAAACACCCCATGTTATGCTGGATTGAAGGGAATATGTTCAGATAATGGAATGGAATGAGTACTTTATAATGTTTGATTGACGAATCAAACGAATAAGGATACTAATATTATGTGGTCCATGTCTTTCCTCTATGTGATGTTTCGATGCTTAGAATTCGAATTACATGAACACTATCATTATATGGGAATTGCGATAGAAATATATACACTGTAAATTCCGTTGTCAATCATAGATATCATTCGTCATTTATTCGGAATTTTGCTTTTATTTAACCAACTTTTATTTTGTTAGTACCTTATATTCCTGGTGTTTAATACATGTTTCATGTATCATTAGGGAAAAGAAATCGTTTCTGAACGAAAATATTAAGTTGTTTAAAATCTAAACTAGATAAACAAAAGATAAAAGATGCCCTTTTTCGATATGCTTGATTAAATCTGTTCTTTCTTTGACCATGCAAACTTGTAGGGAGCTTCTATTGATCTCAAACTCCCGAGAAGAAGCTTGTTAGTGCATTTTACGTGCAATGCTTGTGGTGAAAGATCGCAAAAGCTCATTAACCGATTAGCTTATGAAAAGGGGAACGGTTTTTGTGCAGGTATTTTTTTCCTTCAACACTCGAGACATGTCTTTCTAAACAATCTTAAATGAACATTTGTTTTTGTTTTTTATGACGAATTTAATAAAATTTGTTGCTTTATCCTGACTGATTGCCATGTGTATCCAGTGTTCCGGGTGTTTGAAGTATCACAGCCTCGTTGACAATCTCAAGCTTGTGGTGGAATACAATTTTCTGGAGGAAACCAGCGATACTGATGAAGTTTGATGCGTTATTCAACCTTTATTTTGCAAATTTGTCTTGATTTTCTTACGGTTAGATAGGTTTAGAGGTAATTATGAATCATATAGCAGTTGGGAAAATTGCCAAAATGGGAAAAGGAAAATCCGAGATTAAATTAATGTCTAGTGCTTTTCCGAACTGATCCTGTGCAACACGAAATTTGATTAACACACCGTTGGTGTGTTTCTGTTTAGAACCATACCAAAAAGCTACATTGTGATATATCAACCCTGCCATTTATCTTTAAATGTCTGTTAATTCAGAACCATTTATTCTTTAAAAAGATGTACATCGTGCAAATGTAACGATGAATAAAATTTAACAACAAAATTTATATCAACCGAAGTCGAGTCCCTTAAGCCCAATGAATTGATACTATAGTTTTCTGAATCATCCAAAATCTACAAAATAAGCCATACAACAATCAACACTAAGGATGACAAATATGTCCGATCTATAAACAGAACATGAGACTAAAGGCATCATGCATTTTACTAAAAAACTTTGAATTATGGTGGTGCGTAATAGGAAGACATGAAGGGCGGTGGTGTTGGTGGTTCATCTTCTGTCCTCTTCTCTTTCTTTTTTCGTCTTAACTGAAAAAACTGTTGCATCACATCTGCACACTCTGCTGATAATACCCCTCTTCTTACCACCATGTTTGGGTGAAAGCGAGGTGCACAGGTGGAGGCGGTTTATCAGACCCACTTCCTCCGTCACCATCAGGAAACAGCCTGCAAATTTAATCAGTTCAAATTTTAAAATCCCAAAGTTGAATATGTATTTTTGGTTTAGGAATAATTTGTTACCTGATCCAACTGCCATCGGCTCCGAGTAGTTTATTGGGAGCTCCCCATACAACTGTGTCAACCCGGGCTTGCAGGATTGCTCCAGCACACATAGGACATGGTTCGAGTGTAACATAAAGTGTTGTACCCTGAAATTCTTCCGTAAGTAACATAGGATAAAATAAGTCATAAAATTGTAAATCTCATTGTTTTGCCATTTTCATTTTCATTCAGTAGGCCTTATTTGTTATATAGCAGCAGCAGTTAAGACTAAGAGATCCATATCCATATCCATCTCATAAGCATACAAAAGTCTTGCAACTTGGGAATTGGAAAGACAGATTACCGAGAGTCTCCATGAGCGAAGGTTATTTGATGCCTCTCGAATACAAATCATCTCAGCATGGGCAGTGGAATCACGCAACTCTTCGACCCTAAAACCACATAGTTTAAGATATTAGTGAATGCTAATACAACCCAATGGAAATACAATGAAACTAACGGTGGCTATTTCGACCCATTTGCTTATCAGTGGGTCGATTTGGATTATGATTAATCTCCATCAGGTCGAACAGGCTGAGCTAAAAGATTTAACGGGGCATCAAACCGGTGTTCAAATGCATAAAAGCCTTCTAAATCCCTTATTAAAAATGATTATTTTGTAATTATATTGTTTTCATAATCATATTCTGCAGAATAAAGAAATATCAACCCACCCCCCGGTCCATTTTGACGTGAACCAAAAGTTACCTGTTTTGACCCATTACTCAACCCGCCGACCCTCATATTTTCCCACCTTTAGAAGAAGCCATAAGAAACTTACAGGTTATATCCTCGAGCAATTACTTTACCATCTTGCACAAGAACAGCCCCAACAGGAACTTCCCAGAAATCGGCAGCCTTTTTAGCCTCCAGCAACGCTTCTCTCATAAAAAATTCATCGTTTTTCCGTTGATCAGCTTCAACAGTATAAGCCTCTTCCCATTCATCAAATCTATCTCTCGTCACTTGATCTGTCCGTGCAAGTTTCCTTTGTTTTATTTCTCCATCCTTCGAATTCTTTAAACCCGTCTCAGTTACACTATCTGAAACAGGTTGATCCACTATTACCATTTTGCCACTGGAGGATGCTTCCGTATGTGGAACTTGGGTCAATGGTTTAGGGATTAGTTGGTCAATTCTGCCACTGGTGGATGCATCGGTTTCGCCAGAAGTTCTCTTTACAGCTGGTGATCTTCTCATGCGAATTGCAGGCACTGGAAATGATGGTTCTTCAATTACTGACGGAGACATGGTTTTGGATGACGATCCTTGATTAGTATTTAATGATGATGATAATGGTGAATCTAATCCTTCACGTTGTCCTTTCTCCTTTCGAGATTGACTTTTCGTACTTTTTGTACTTCCTGTTCTTAAAATCTCGTTATTTGAATCTTCTGGTTCATGACCAGAAAACCATCTTTCGCTACCAGTGGACTGAGTCGATAACATCTTTCCACCACTCGATTTTGGTGTATGAGCTTCCGAACGTGGAGATGTCCACCGCAATCTAACCACGTCACCAATAACATTCCACAAGGACCTACCACTTTTTTTAACCAATTCATCGTTTCCAGTTAACTCGATAGTTTCTGTGGTCCTCAAAGGCTGTTGACTAGACTCACTAGCTTCGTGCCACATGTCATCGGAAGGTCCGTCCTTTTTATCAGAATTTCCCGAACTATCTTCACCTGAACTCTTTTCTTCATGGGTTTTCTTTTCGTGTTGAATTTCAGAAATAGCGAGTTCGTGTTTTGCCTTTTTCACAAACTCGCCCACAAAATGACTCGAGGAAATCTGTTGTTGACCAGCTGAAACAATAGCATCTTCATGGGAAATGTAGCTCAAAGGCTCCTGATGCGAATCACTTCTTATATCTCCCCCTGAAATTTCAGACCATTGAACTCTGGAATTGTCTTGTGGTTGCTCTTGGATTTTACCGGCTGAAGAAGTCGTGGCTATTGGAAGTGAATCTGTCCAACCAGAACCACGAGTACCAGGTTTCTGTAAATTAGGTTCAGGATTCAGTTTCAAAGCTTTGTAGCTACTGGATGCCTCTCTCGGCATACAGACATTAAAACTCGAAGCTTTAGTTGTTCTCCTACCAGTTTTCATCGCTTCTGTAACTCCTTCCACCTTATCCACCCCAGATGACGACGAATACGTTTCTTCAACGTTTTTTCTCCTTAGATTAGCACGTTGGTCGATGATAACTGTATCTTGTTTTTCACGTATCATATCAGATTGTCTCCGAGAAACTGAAGTGTTTTCGGTATTAGTAATACAGGCATCTGAAATTTCTGAAAATCGTTGCAAATTTACTCTAGACTCGTTTAATGTGGTCGACTGGTCAATTCTCTGATATTTCTCTTCTCTTCGATCATCAACCTGACCACTAATTTCTATGATGTTATCTTCCCAGCTGTTCATTCTAGTATCAAATGATGAAGACGTCATACGGGTATCTGATATTTCTGAAATTTCTTCTGAATTCAATCTAGAATCGTTTAATATTGTCAACTGGTTAATTCTCTGGAGTTTTTCTTCTCTTCGATCATCAACCTGGCCGCTAACTTTTACTGAATTCTCCTCCCTCTTCTTCATTCTAGTCTCGAGAGATGAAGAAGTAATATTTGTATCCGAAATCTGTTCTGATTTCACCCTAGACTCTTTTATTGCGGTTAACTCGTCAATTCTCTGATGTTTTTCTTCTCTTCGATCTTCAACCTGACCGCTAACTTTTATTGAATTGTCCTCCCAGTTCTTCATTCTAGTCTCACTGTTAATTTCATGAATCCGTGAAGCTTCTAAAATCGCATTTGACCTCCTTCTATACTCGTCTTCTCTAGTAATACGACTAGAACTCTCCCCTTTATATTCTGATGTAATTAACTTATTATCAGTACCACTGTATCGTTTTTGAGAGGTGGAGCTCGATTCAAAAACCTTATTATCCGTCTCCGACTTTTCCAGCAGTGTCTTATAATTCATTCTCGATTGAGTCTGATCAATAATTCTATCATTTCTTCCCGTATATTGTTGACTATTTCGCTCACTATGTTGACTAGACTCCACATTAAGCTTCTTTTCAGATTTCTTTCGCCACTCTTCATTCCCATAATACATTTCCGCAGTTTTTTTCTTCACAATCTCACTTTCTTCCTTACCAATTTCCTGTCGCCTATCCACATTTTCCTCGACTCTCTCGTCATAACTCCCATACCTATCCGTTTTCCCATCATTTTTATACTCACTCGAAGTCTCCCCTCTAACAAAACCATCATCACGCTTAATCTCAACATCATTCTCACTATCATAGTCACCCGTAGAAGAAACCGAATAATAAGACGAACAACTCGACCCTCCTTTCTTCCGTTCCCAATTCACCTTATCCACAACTTTCACCTTATTCACTTCTTCTTCTTCTTCCTTACACCGAATCTCTACACCTTTATTTCCCCGCTTCACAAACCCCGAACGCACATTCTTCTTTTTACCACTCTCCTTCTTCTCGATCCGTTTTCTCTCTCTAACACCAACATTCTCAACTCCCACTTCCTCACTCAACAAATCAAGCAAGCTTTCAACTTCATCAACATAATCATCATTTCCATAACCCGAACACGAATACCTCCCTTTCCCTTTCCCTTTCCCTAACTTGTTCCCTTCCTTAAAAGAGTCTAGCTTATCATAATAATATTTTCGATCCGAATGGCTAATCAACGAAACCCTTTTACCATAGTAACTTAATCTTTTACTAGGTGTAAACTGAATCAAAGTAGATTGTCTTAATCCATTACATAACAAACTAGGGTTTATTCTATTAATGTAAATTAAATTAATACTATTATAATTATTATTATTATTATTATTATTATTATTATTATTATTATTATTATTATTAGAACAACAACAGCAGCAACAACAAGAAGAAGAAGAAGAAGAATAAGAAGAGTTATTAATGGAAGATCTATAATAAGATGTAGTACATGTGAATGAGTTTAAACAAGTGTTGTGAAACATGTTTGGTTTTTCTAGTGTTTGGATACAGAGATTACCTGGATTCAAGTATTTTGGGAGTGGGAAAACAACATAGATTAGATGACAATGGAAGTAGAACTGGGAAAGATGAGACTAGAGTATCCCATGTAATTGAGAAACAATGTTTTAATTTTTATTCCATTTTGCTAAACATGTTTAAGAAGTTAACTCACTCATTTATAATATCCTTATCTTTATTTAAAGAGTTAATTACATAGAACGTTCTTATGGTTTACTTTAAATTACAGATTTCGTCCCTAAGTTTAAAACGTTATATAAATCGTCCACTTTTGGAAACTAATTACACTTTTCGTTCCTAATTTCTAACAAACGTCCACTTTAGGGACGGAATTAATAATTAGTTTACGATGATTTTAACGGACATCCATTTTAGGGACGAAATTCGTAATTAGTTTTAAAAAGTGGACGATTTACTTATGCAACGTTTTATAAGGACAAAATCCGTAATTTTCAATAAACCATAAGGACGATTTATGTAATTAACTCTTATTTAAATAATTATATAGATATTTATAGATAACCGTATCTAAATACAACAATATTATACTCATCCGGATTACTTATCCATAAATCCGATAACAAACTCCTTATAACATTTCTCATTTCTAAATAAAAATAAAATATGTAATCGTTACGCTATCTATAATTTATAATTTATACAAAAAAAAAATGCATCAAGAGTTACATGAGAAAATATTCACTATTAGATGAGTTTCAAGATTAGTTTTAAACCCTTATATTAAAATGATGATGTCATATGACATTATTATTTACTATCTTCATTCTAGTTCTTGAATTTAATTACAAATTTAATCATTTAACTTAAATATATATAAATAAAATACGTTTGGCATCATTATTTTAAATCTGAAATATTGGTCATATATTATATATTTATGTTCTTAAAGATTGTTAGCTAAACTTGATTTTTAGCTTGTCAATTTTTCAATACGGTTTTGCTTTCTAATAAAATAAAAACATATAACTACGGAAAAAAATACATATTTAAATTTCGAGATGTATTAAAAAAAAAAGTTATAATATGTTTTTTAATTTCTTATTGAACGCTCATTTTCTAACATATACATATTATTAACTATGTTTTATATTTTTATATCTTACTTAGACAACAACAACTAAATTTACTTTATTTGTTAAGCTATATCAGTACGAAATAAATGTGACGCTGAAGTCAACCTAATACGTATAATTCATTACTTTTCTCATTCTTTAACCCGTGCCAATAAAGGTTGAATTAAAATCAACCACATTGTTATAAACGAAACTACATAATATTTAATAACGCGTTTTAATACATATTTAAATTTAAATAAATCTATATGTTATTATTGCATTATGTATATTCTATAGAGTTGTCTACGTATATAAATTTAAAGATAAAGTTGAAAACACGTACATATATATAAATGAAACGTCAAATAATTTGAATTACAACTCATATTATCATACATTGTTAAAAACAATCAATGTTCTCTCGATTTCGTTATATTATATGTGTTTTTTTTTCAATGGAGTTATCCACATATTTACGAAAAATAAACTAGTTAATTAATAAAATATTACTTGTATCTACTAACATTTCTTTTGTTTGATTAAAAAGATAGTCCACAATAAAATATGAAAAATAAAAAAGTAACGATTTGACAAATTAATTTAGTTCAAAAGATAAGACCAGTCCCAGCCGAGCATCGAGACGGCGTTATTGGCCGCCGGAAACGCCGTTAACGGCTGGCTCAACGCCGTTGTTCCGGCGTTCCGGCGGTGGCGTTATCCGAGCAACATTGCGTTTGTTGGGTTTTTTTTTTTTTTTTTGTTTAATCCTTAAATCGTATTTAATAAAAAAAAAAAAAAAAATTTCTACTGTTGGATTTCAACGGCTAGTTTTTTTAAATTAAAAATTTAATTTTTTTTTTTTTTTCCTATAAATACCCAACCAATAACACCATTTTACCCACACCAAATCATATTCTTTCTCTCTAATCCACAAATATGTCGTCAAGAACGTTCAAATTGAATTTGACCGATTCCGACGATGAAACAATTATGTTGATGGCGAAGATTGCCGGAAAGGCTTTTTACGATCAAGAGGAAGCGGAGGAAGGCATCGAATCCTCAAACCCTCGGGCTAAAAAAAGATTTATAAGAAGAAATCGAGTTGGGGCAAACGAACGCCTTATTGGCAGACTATTTCAACGAAGATTGCGTTTTCACACCGGAGCAATTCAGACGAAGATACCGGATGAGTAAGCCGCTATTTCTTCGTATAGTCAACGATATTCTTAACTATCCTCAACTTCCACTTCCTAGTCACTTTAGCTATTTTACATCCCGACTTGATGCTGCGGGCAGACCTAGTTTTACCGCTATACAAAAATGTTATTCCGCCATGCGTGTTTTAGCATACGGAATCACTTCCGATGCATTTGATGAATATCTACACATGGCGGAAAGTACATCAATGGAGGCTTTAGATAATTTTTGTAAATGTGTTTGTGATTTATATACTAACGTTTACTTAAGAAAGCCAACACAAGAGGACATTCAACGTATTTATGCCAAGCATGAAGAAAAACATGGGTTACCTGGGATGCTTGGGAGTATTGATTGTATGCATTGGGCATGGGAGAAATGTCCAATTGCATGGAAGGGCCAATACACACGAGGTGATCATGGCCACCCAACCGTAATGCTTGAAGGGGTTGCCTCGTATGATTTGTGGATTTGGCATGCTTATTTTGGTGTCGCGGGCTCTAACAACGACATTAATGTTTTGAATGCCTCGCCTCTATTTACGGAACTCCTCCACGACACCGCTCCACCTTCTCATTTCGTGGTAAACAACACTCCGTATGAAAAAGGTTATTACCTCGCAGACGGAATCTATCCAGAGTGGGCAACATTTGTGAAATCATTTTCTCATCCACCAGACGAAAAGCGAAAGAAGTTCAAAAAATTTCAGGAAGCTGCAAGAAAGGATGTTGAAAGGGCATTTGGCGTGCTACAAGGCCGATTTTGGGTGTTAAAAAATGCCGGAAGATACTACGAGGTAAACAAGCTAAAACGAGTCATGTATACTTGCATCATATTGCATAATATGATCATCGAAGACAATGAATTTAATATCAGTGACTGCGAGGAATACTATACTCCAATACCACGAGATCAACGAACTAGTCACGAAAGGTGCCAACTACAAATCCGAGTAATGAAAGAGATACGAGATCGTGATGTACACCATGCTCTTCGAAGCGATCTCGTTGAACACGTTGCTACGCTTCCTGATGACTATCGCTTTAGAGAATGATTTCTATTATTTATGTATGTTTTAATTTATATATGTTTTAATTTCGGTTTTTAAAATTTTAATGTAATCGTGTTAAGTTTATTTCTATGTATTGTTTTTTTTTAATATTAATGTAAGTTTATTTTTATTAATAATGTTTTAAAAATAATATGAGAAAAAGAAAGAAAATGAAAAAAGAAAAGGTGGTGGGTCCCAGTTTTTGGTGTTATGGATGGGGGTGTTTAGTGGTGTTAGAGCACCCGGAGTGGGGGAGGTTCTGGCCTCGTTGTGGACTCACAACGAGCATTATGGCTCGTTATGATACCGCCTGATTTCGTTGTGGCCTCGTTGTGAGGCACTCGTTGTGCCCACAACGGGCATTTCTCGGCAGTTTTTTGTTTTTTTTTGTTTTTTTACCAACGGATATATATATATATCCGTTATATATATATATATAATTTATTTATTTTTTTTTTCTTTCCAAATTCACTTATAAATACCCCCATAATCTAACCCAAAATTCACACCAATTCTCAATCTCTTTCTTTCTCAATATTCATCCTTTAAACCATATTAGAAAATATGAGTTCGAATTCTTCAACCGAGCACAATGTTGCGGATTCGTCGTCATCTTCCGACTCCGAGTTGTTACAAGTTCTAGCCATGTCGGTACAAATGTTGGAGATGGAAGAAAACGAGGCTACAAGTTCTCGGCGTAGGGTGAAAAAGAAAAGGCGATATATCAAGCGCGATCGCGCCGAAGCTAACGAAAACGTGGTACGACATTACTTCTCCGGCGAAAGCGTATACCCGGACGAATATTTCCGTAGACAGTTTCGTATGAGAAGGCCTCTTTTCCTCCGAATAGTCGAAGGTATATCTAATTACTCTGTAGAACCTATACCCGACTATTTTAAATATTTCACACAACGCCCCGATGCAACGGGTAAAATGGGTTTTAGTTGTTTGCATAAATGCACGTCGGCTATTCGTATGATGGCGTACGGGATTTCTCCGGACGCCTTCGACGAATATTTACAAATGTCTGAAAGAACTTCAACCGAATCCTTAGATAATTTTTTAAAATGTGTAATCCATCTATACACAAACGTTTATCTAAGAGCCCCCACACAAGACGATGTTAATCATTTATATCAAAAACACGGTGAGGTTCACGGTTTTCCGGGTATGCTTGGTAGCATAGACTGTATGCATTGGAAATGGGATCAATGTCCAAATGCATACAAGGGGCAATACACACGAGGTGACCATGGTTATCCAACGGTTATGTTGGAAGCCGTTGCCTCGTACGATCTATGGATATGGCATGCTTACTTCGGTGTCGCCGGGTCGAACAACGACATCAACGTGCTTAAACAATCGCCGTTGTTTCATGATATGCTCAACGACTCATCCCCGGACTACACATTCACCGTCAACGGCAACCAGTACACTAAAGGATACTACCTTGCAGACGGTATATATCCGGAGTGGTCGACATTTGTTAAAGCTTACTCGCACCCATATGAAGAACCTCGCCGCAAATTCAAACGTTATCAAGAGAGTGCGAGAAAGGATATCGAACGGGCATTCGGTGTTCTTCAAGGTCGTTGGGGTATTATAAGACACGCCGCTAGATTTTACAAGATGAACAAACTTAGAAGAGTTATATATGGGGCTATTATATTACACAACATGATCGTTGAAGACAATGGACGGTCGATATGCGATGCCGATGAATGGTATGCTCCTCCGGCACCCAATCAGAGATCTTTTAACGATAGAATCAACGAACGTATCCGGATTAACCGAGAGGTTAGAGACAGGCACACACACCACGGACTCCGGGAGGATCTCGTAGCCCACATTTGGACACTTCCGGAGAACTATCGAGGACGTTAGATTTTTTTAATTATTGTATTGTAATTTTTTTTTTTAATTATTGTATTGTGTTTTTTTTTTTAATTATTGTATTGTATTTTTATTTTAATTATTGTATTGTAATTTTTTTTTAATTAATGTATTGTGTGTTTTTTTTTAATTATTATATTGTATTTTTATTTTAATAAATGTATTATTTATTTTATTTAAATCTTTTAAAAAAAATAAAAAAATATTAAAATAATCCCACAACCCACCACAACCCTCCCTATCATAACAACTCACAACTCTCATTCTCACTGCCACGTCATCACCTTTTTCCCCACAACCTACCACAACCTCATTGTCACTCATTATCACTCCGAGTGCTCTTATGTTAAGTTTGTGTTATGGTGACGTGGCAACGAAAAATGATGTTATTGGTGTTACGGATGGGAGTGGTCTAAGAAATATAATAAATGGTTAACAAATGTCATAATAATATTATATTAGAAGAATAAATAAAAATAAATTAATATGATGTATGGTATCTTTTACATTAATGTACCATCTTTCTTTGTTGGCATCTTCTTTTTTGAATACTATAGTTAGTAACTTTAAATTTTAAGAATTATTAGGAGTTGTTTGTTCTTTATTCCGGAGCTAGTTTATTAGTTTATCTAATCAAAATAAATTTATTAAAATGTTTATATAAATTTATAAACTTAAGTTTGTTGAATTATTTATAGAGGGTTTTATAAGTCACTTTTTGTTGCTTACGAGTTTACGAAACATAAGCAAATATCGACAAGTAATAAGGAAAAGTAGGCAATCAAGAAATGCTTTGCTTTTACGGCAATGACAACCAAAACTAAATCTCAAACATTGTAAATGTTTACTCCCTTTCATAGATCTTTAATCATAATAGATTACATTAAAAGAATTACTTTTCATATTGGAGTTTCAGGTTTATTACGTGATAATGCATTATTGTTAAAAGAAAATTATAAAAATATATTTTCACGTCAAATTTAGCTAATCTGGGTTATATATTACTGGTTAGCAAAAATCAATAGAATTAGAAATAATCTAAGATGACTCTTATCAAATGTAAATTGCTACTTTTGTTTTTGTTTTGATATTTTGTCATTACCTATATACTCAAATTAAAAAGTAAGTACTGTATTATTTTTAATTAATATATAAACAATTTGTATAAAATATAATTTTTTTTATGTGTTTTTATGAGATTTTTAAGGTTAGCATAGTTAAATATTGTCTTTTTACTTTGTTAGGTTGAAAATTTTTAAGAGTAATTAAGTAATTTTACCAATTAAATTAGAAAAATTTAGCTTTTCATAATAAATTTTGAACTATTTTTGTCTTTCAAAAATCTAGATGTTGCTTTCGGTTTTTTAAACACATATTACTATTTTCTAATTTATTAACCAAAACAAACGATATATACAATGTAACTTTTATTGTATACTTATCGACCACACAATGCAACATCACCACAGTAGCTTCATCGAGGCATTGCTGCTTCATCTACCGTCACCGCAAGATGCACCATTACCACCATTTTTTAGTTATGCACTCTGACCGTCAATGTTATATGTCTTTGGATATCTTGACCAAAGAGTGTTTTGAGAATTAGTGTTAAACAAAACTACCGTAACACATATGTTTTTATGTTTTTATGGTTTTTTGTAACCATACTAACGTAACGGGGTGCCTCGAGAGGTCGTCTCTGATCATAAAGGGATCTCAAAGAAGTGAATAGAAACTCGTTTTAGTCAATCTTTCACCACGAAACTTATGAATTTATATTTCCACTATGAAACATTTTAGTTGCATGAAACATGGATGATAAGATATTATATATAATAATTATTTTATTTATTTAAAGATGTAACGAATCATTCAGACCTTAATTATATGTCCCACGACAAACATAAGAGAAATGATATTTATTCGGGATATGTTATTATAGTAAAATTTCATATCAAAAAGTTGAAATAAAGGTCGTACCAAATGAGTATAATGTTATATTAAACTAGGACACGTTCACAGTTTTTTTCACTCGAACCCTTGACCAAATTCTTGATTGTATGTTAACTCACATACTGGTATGTTTATATTTGGGTATAACTATACAAGTTAATAAACAAGTAATTGTCGATACGTAACATAATGAAATGATCGTTACATAAAACAATTAACATATTAACAAATATTCAACACTCGGATACAATATATTGAGTTATCGCTTGTTAGTAGTTAGTAATTCGCACATCATATCAATGTTATTACAATGTTGGTGGTTTTATGTTTCGAATTATCTACTAATACTTATATGTTTTAGGAACGATTTATCTAATTAACTCATATAAAAAGGTTGTCCATGGACCACTCTAACAAATTTTTAAAACATTACAAAACTTGGGTTGCAATAATTCTTTCTTTTGTGTGGACCACTCTTCACACTACTACAAAAAAGCCCAAGGAGAGTGGTTGAAAACCCTTATAGAAAGTGGTTTTTGGACTGATCTTTATGAAGATGATCTTAATAGGAAAGTTTATGGAGAACGGTTTTTGAACCGATCTTTTTGAGAAAATAAGGAGATCGTTTAAATCTAAAAACCCATCTCCATGCAAATGATATGTTACAGTAAGGAGATCAGTATTTTGGCAACAAAACCAATCTTTTTGACAAGATCGTTTTCCAAAACAAATCCAATCCGAAGAATGATTCGAGAGGGAAATGGAAAGCAATACATTTTTTCCCCAAAATATTCACGTTATATATTGCAGAATAGTTTGCTTCTAAATTTAAAAGCAGAAGATACCAATTCAACAAAAACACGTCATTTAATATATAAAAGGCTCCCACAAAAACATTTAACTATTCGATCATAAACAAATGGTCCAAATCAAAACACCATTACTACATCGAAACTAAAATAAAACGTCTTAATCTAAACAAGTTCTAAAACCAATGAAGAAACTATTACTGTTTTCAAGGACCTTGAAATTTTGACATGATACTTCCTTCTTGAGTAACATCACAAATTGTTACGGACTTGATCAATCACGCCACAACGTAAGCCAAGCAGCTACTACAGCTTCCATTTCTTTTTCATCCAAAGGACGTTCATCACCCCAAGGGATCTATATGTAAATTAATCAAATTAATAAATTAGATGGTTTTTCAATGCAACAAAATGCAAAAGATATTTAACAAGTACTTACTATGTTTGGAAATTATCGTTCTGGTAATTTAACACAAATCATGAATCCACTTCATCACATAAAACCCATACTCCGTGTTGCCTGGTTGTCGATTTACATTAGGTAGTTCCCATTTCAAATCACCAACGACCCTGAATTAAAGAAGCATGTTAACTTTTATAGAAACAAATGTAACATTAATAGCATTAAAGGAAATTCTTACGAATTTATAAGGCAAGCGAGCTTGTAGTTTTTCGCGATATTTTTTTTTGAACACTTAAGGGAATCCAAAATGAAACCTCTTCCATGTTTTTCGCGGTTAGGTTGACCTGCAAATGCCTTTTTAGTACCTATTTGAGATAAAACAAAGCTTAAATCCATTGTACTGTTATCGACCCGTCCTAACCATATATATCTAAATTCTTTTTGGCAACCTTTTTATCTAACCCATTGTACCTATTTGAGATAAAACAAAGCTTAAATCGGTCCATATATAAATGCTGACACATTGAATGAATTATCGGTGCTGACTTACACAAATTCAGCTGAAACGGTATCTGGGTTCACGTCAAAGGGTAATGGCCACATGATATGAAAGGGTCCCTCTAGAATCTCCCTTTTGGAATATGAAGAGTTTGAACGGTCACTTAAAGAGCCGGCTGTAGTCCTCCCATTGGTTGTTTGTACAGTCAGACTATCAACAAAAACTCTTATATCATCTATACTAATCCCTGGGAGCTCTATCAAAAACATATACTTTCCTCTCGATTCTGCAACATCCATCCTCGGGGATTGTTTTTTCTCATCTCCTGTAAAATATTAAGCGTCAGTGTATTCATTAAAAAGAAATCAACTCAACAATAATGATATGTGAGTAATATGATTACCGAGACGTTTAGTGCTGTTTTTGGGAGTGAATTTCATTGGAAAGTCTCTTTCTATGCTTGTTCAGGAAAACTTAGATGGTTGTATATAAGGTAACATGTAATCACTGATAGCGTGTTGAAGATGCCTAACTTTTGGTACATTAGAATTAATAATGCTGGCTGGCTGAGAAAACAAGGGTGTCACGAGTTCCGAAGACTCCTTTGACTCGCCCAAACAACCCTGCAAAGTAATGGTCAGTGTTAGACAATCAATCCGAAGAAATAGATACAATATGTTGACCATATAAGACGTTTTCAAGTCAGAAAATGATATGGATTTTGTTACATAGCATTTATGTTTTCCGGAACGGTTAAGTATAAATTAATTACAGTACTATTCAAGAAACACATGAGGGTAATTTGGGGCAAATTTTAGACCTGTTCTATTGAAGCCTGCCTCATGAAATAGCCTTGGGACCTCGAATCTTGTCTGGAAAAATGCATACTATTATCACATCTCCTCTTGATAGAGGTTAAATCACCGCTACAATTCTAAGAAAATAAAAGTAACCAAAACAAGTGAAAATCAAAAATTAATTTGGTGTAAATCGAAACAGTCAACGGAAGATTACAACATAAAGTGAAAAATCAAAGCAACAACGTCCTCGAATAAAGAAGGATATGATAGGACATATGTGATAAAACCCTATGCAAAAATTCACATCACCTTATCAAACATATTTAATGAAACTATAATCGGTAAAACATGTAAATTGTTTTGCTTTCCTAAGCAATTACCCTAAAAAAATTATAAAACTGTAAGACATAGGAAGAATTCGTCTAGTTTACTAACACATTCAAATTTGAAGTAAGTACCGGGTGAAAGTGAGTAACTCTGTTCACAAATAACGCATCGATCGTTAACACGCAAAATAGAATGAGATTAACACATTAAAACACTAAATATCTTTATAAATTTAAATTATGATCAATATGTAGTCATTTTAAAGCCAAAAAAAAGAATATGAAACGATGGAGAGATGATTTACCAGAGGAAAGAGATGAGTTGAGATACCGGTGCCGTCGCAAGCAGAGAAATGAGCGGCGATTGTGTCGACTCTTCTTCTTGCAGTTTCAGTCTCCATTATTCGTTTTGGTTCACTCAAGCTTGATACTAACTTTTCCGGCGGCGTCTAGGGTTCCGGCGGCGGTTAGGGTTAAGCATTTATGTTCCGGCCACTGGCTAGGGTTCCGTAGTTGATTTACGGTGGTTTAGGTGAGGTGAGGTGGTTCCGGCGGCGGACATTTTTGTAAAGAGAGGTTAGAGCGTTTAGAGAGGGAGTGTCGTGGGTGTTTTGTGTTTTGTGTTGTGTGTGTGTGTGTGTGTGTTGTGTTGTGTGTGATGTGTTGTCTTTGTTGTATTTTACGCTTAAAGTGTTGTATTGTATCTTTAAAGTGTTGTATTATATGCATAGAGTGTTGTAAAATTCTTAAAACTAAACTTTTAAAAATCGATCTTTTAATCACTTAATCTCTTAATCTGTTAAAAATATCAAATGCATTATAATGTAGTATATATATATATATATATATATATATATATATATATATATATATATATATATATATATATATATATATATATATATATATATAAGTTCATGTTGTTTTATGTATACTAGAAAACTAATATATTTAGGTCTATAAAATAAATATATGATAATGACATAATTGTATGATAGTATTAGATACCTTTGATAATATATGAAGATAAAAGAAACATGCATGGCCTTTGAGCTTTTTTCATATTAATTATGGTGTTTATCTTTGCCTTTTAGAGTTTATATGAATGAGAAATGTAAGTCAAATATATATTCAGATATAGTTAACAAAAATCGGTAAGATAAAATCCAGCTAGCTACCTAATATTCGGCTAGGCTGTTTAGAATCAAATTTTTTTTTCAAAAACATAAAGAGAGTGGTTTTGTTTCTCTAAAACCGATTTTTATGACGAAAAATAAGGAGAACGGTTGTGTTATTGAAAACTGATTTCCTTAGTTATTTTAGACATTGGTTTTTCTATTAAATAAACTGATCTCCTTGTATTATTATAATAAAGATCATTTTTTGTTATAAGACCATTCTCTATAGTTTTTTATTTTTCAAAAACACAAGAGTTTCTTTTATAGAAAGTGGTTTATTTGATAACCAATCTCTATAAGATGATCTCTATAAGCTTTTGTGTAGTAGTGTCAGTTCGTGATTGTACCATACTCTCTTACTTGTTTGGACTCAAGTGACAATAGGAATATAGCCCAACTAACATGTTCGATTAGTAGTTAATATGCTCTCATTTGAATTTTTTTTATTTTTTTTTTGCCAAAATGTTATGGTTATAATTAAGAATTAACATGTGAAATAGCTTAAATTACGGGTTTAGTATTTATAAAGTTTAGTTATCAATTATTTGTTCAATCCATCGACGATTTAGGTGAATTGATGTTTTGGTATCAATGATACATAATGTTAAATGGAACTAGTAGCATCTTGAAACGAAGTCAAAAAATAACTTAGAGCACCCGGAGTGGGGGGATTCTCGCTCGTTGTGATAGTGAGAACGAGCCCCCCACTCGTTATCACTCGGGGGCTGGCTCGTTGTGGACGACCGTTGTCACCACAACGGCTTGTTTTGCATTTTCGATTTTTTTTTTTAATCAACCGGGCATATTCAAATTAAAAAAAAAACATAACAAAACATACCAACGGTTATATAACCGTTGGTTTTATAATTTAATTTTTTTTTAAACCACATTTTCGACTATAAATACCCCCACAACTTAACCAAAATATCACACCATTTCTCAATCTCATTTTATCTTTATCTCTATAATCTCATATCACATACACTTTCCAATCGTAAAAATGTCTTCGACGCCCGAGTTTGTGTACAAAAAAGGTGGCATGGTTCACGTCCGAGTTGGCTAATAGTAATTGTCAAAGTAAACAATAACTCCGGGTGCAAGAGCAAGTTCAACTTAATCAAATGATAGTAGAAAAAAGTCAACTTCGTTTCTGACGGTTCAACTGAACCAACCGCCTTTAACCGAATCCCAAGTCGATTCAAAGTGATTTCCGCCCTTTCAGCAGTTGGCATTCGATCCAACTGTTGGAGTGTCGGAGGTCACTTTGAATCGACTTGGCATTCGGTTAGAGGCGATTGGTTCACTTGAATCGTCAGAAACGAAATGTAACACAAGTTGACTTTTTCACTATCATTGGATTAAGTTGGACTTGTTCTTACACCCGGAGTGATTGTTTACTTTGACAATTATTATTATTAGGCTACTTGGACGTGGACCATGCCACCTTATTTGCCCACAAACTCGACAACGTTAGGTTTTTTTATTTTATGTATTTGTATTTTTTTTAATTATTGTATTGTATTTTTTTTTTATTCTTTTGTATTTTTTTTAATTATTGTATTTTTGTTTTGTATTATAATTAAATATTTTATATAAATGTTTTAAGAAAAAAAAAAAAAACTAGGTCCCACAACTTCCACAATCGCCACAATCCTCATTACCATACCATCCAAAATCTCAGAATCATAATTCTCACTGCCACGTCGGCAAAAGTAATCCCAGAATCACAAGAATCGTGATTATTACTCCGGGTGCTCTTACCTCTTTTTTACTTGTTACCAACCCGTATGAATTTATTTTGAACTTTGTGTTTCTTGGATTCAATTCATCCGTAATGAAAACATGGATATATTACCGAATAAATGTTACAAGAAGCTTCAGGTTCCTGTTCAGGCATTATACACATTTATTCGATCTTAATTATAAAATATGTATTTGACAATGAATTTTTTTAATGTAATTTGAAGGTACTTCACCTTCCTTACTCTCTTCTTCTCCGCTAATAGATTAGATTTTGTTTTGTGAATCCATAACTTAGTATAAACTCGTCAACTTTTCCTCTACCCACAAAGGAGGACGTGTAATTGAGATAAGATTTGAATGAAGATCATTTCTAAAATTGGTAATGGAGAATCAATCTCTATGCATATTGTGACAAACGGAAACATCTTTGAAGATCACTTGCCCCTTAATACCACATTTAATCGCTCAGATAAAGTTGTGTGGAAGACTAGTACATGTATGGAAATCCCTTTTGCAGTTAATGATGCGTGGCAGGATATGAGAATTGATAGTGTAATAGTTCCGCGGGCCAAGTATATTTGGTTTTCACCGAACATGCCTAGACATGCATTTCTCTTACGGTTAGTTTTTGCTGCAACTTCTGCAATTTGGAGGGAACGGAATTGCAGGATTTTTCAGAGAATTAATAGGTCAGTTAAGGGGATGCATGGATTTGTGTAAGTCGTTTACCAAAAGTTAGAGATGTGTGATGGGAAGAAGTATATTGTTTTTGGGAGGATAGTATATAGGTAGTAAAATGTATAGATTTCATTCTTGTTTGGTTATATTGAGTAGCCGTTTTGAGTAGCCCTTGGGAGTGTCCTTTGGTGAAAACTATGATGATGTATTTTTCCTTCCGTTATTAATAAAATTGCAAAGTTTTTTCGAAAAGAAAGAAAAAGAAAAGAAAAAAAAAGGAGGACGTGTAACGTCGAACACAATACTTGATGTACATGTAGAATGCCAAATACGTGACACATAACACATCGACCGTTACTATAAAACCAAATACGTGATCCATGTGAAAGTTTAAGAATTTGCATTTGTTGACATATAGAAACATTTAAATAATGTTTTTAAAAAACAAATAGCCATGTTTTGCCCTGGTTTGTTAGTTTACAAAAGTTGCTTACGTAAGTTGCCTTTATTTCCATTTATATTGTTATCTTATTAACAAACATACAAATACTTTATTATCGTATCTTTAAAGAATTCATTAGTTATTACATTTTAGAATGTTTATTCATCAATAATACATTCCAGAATCTTTGAACAACGATCTTCATCTATGACCACCTACTATACTATTTATTGACCGTAACGTGTGTGTAATGTAATAATAATATATTGAAGGGTTTAATATTTGCTAACAAATATTAAAATAATGTTTAATATTGTTGGGAAATCAATTATCATATGTCACTCTATATATTCACATAACCTAAGATTTTATACTTGCACTCACTTTTTATATATCTTATTTTCTTGATTCTTATTCTATTCCATAGTTCAATACATCAAGAAACTATGTTAAAGTACATACTATCATTTCTTACCCTTTTGAAATGGACTCTTAGTTTCTTGATCAACCATTTATTTTTCCACCACCGCATGCTACACCGGCAAGAATTAAGCTGTGATGGATTTGGAATGAAGTGGTTTCAAGGCAGAAAATCCGCGTATGATGATGAAGATATGGAATGTGCAGTGTGCTTGAGCAAAATTGAGGATGATGATGAGACTAGAGAGTTGAGATGTGATCACATCTTTCACAAAAATTGCTTGGATCGGTGGGTTGAACATAGACATACGACGTGTCCATTGTGTCGTGATGATTTGATGCCACCGCCTCCTAACATTAACCCTTATTGTCAATTTCAAAGCCGGGGAGAGCTTTACTATGATTGTTCTTTTCGGGGAAATATGGTTATTATTTGATTTTGGTTTTCTGGTATTTTTTCCAGGTATTCCATTATGAAATGTATTATATGTGTTATGATTTTATGTGGAAAAAGGTTGTAAACATTGTTAGTGACACTCTTTAAAGTTTAAACAACAAGCCTAGCTTTACTTCCATAATTCCATTTGAGTATATATTCCAAACTAGCCAAACATCACTCGATCAATTTTTGATTTTTTTTACGAAAATGTATATTGGTTTGAATTTGAATTTATAAGATCCACAATATTACACATTGAATGTAACATATATTTAATCCATGAAAATATTGAGAGTGCTTGCACTACAAGGAAGTATCCTCATCTTCTTTTCGAAAACAGTACCCATTAATAATTTTAAGGACAATATTTTTTTACTTGGGGAGACTGTGACAACCGCGAATTTCAAGATATATCCCCGTCATTATTTTATTTATCGTTTTATTTTCGATGTTTGTTTTGACCCTATTACTTATTATTTTGCGTTTATCGCGTATTTCGTATTCGTATATTTTTACGTTTTGTCGGGTTAGTTATATTATTCGGTTTCCGCGTCGGAAACGTATTTAGACCTAAGTGCCTGCTAGAAATAAGTATGCTCGTAAGTTAGTTAGGGAGAATTATGCCTTTAAATATACGATTAATATTAACGTTTATATATTTTTCAAAGTTAGTCCCCAAAAGTAAAATATATTACAAAGTTGGTCCAAAAACGGGACTTGACGAAAAAAGTATTACAAAATCAGTCATTTTAACAAAAAATGACTTTTTGAAAATTGATGGACTGCGCCGCACCCCTTGGCTAGTGCGATGCAGTCATCGTCCAGCCAATTGTGTCCAAAAACATCCTTTTCACAAAAAGTTGGCCACCACTCCACCCATCCCGAGCCACTTTCTTTCTTAGGCATATTTTGGCCTTTTGGGAGACAATAGTGGATCTTGTTTTTCCTTGGTCAACCCCTCTCTCAATCCAAATCATTTCAACATTCAATTTCTCTCTCAAGAACTTTCTTTCTCAAATTTCTCTCTACAACCACAAACGGTTTCCAGTAAATTCAGCCACAAAAACACCATTTCTTCAAGAGTATTCATCATCAAATCAAGAGCTTTCATCACCTAGGTTGTCTATTTCGTTTTATTCATTTCCGGTATGTTTTCCTCGTTTTATCTATAAACTTTCTTTACTTTTCATAAACTTTCGGTTAATCTTAGTTAGAAACATAAACACACATTTATATAAAAGAAAACTCCAATTTATAACAAGTTTTTATATAAAAGTTAACTATTTTTGATATTTAAACTATAATATGTATAAATGTTGTTTTTACACTCTAAACGTCTAAAAAATGAAAGGAAACGTCTATAAAACACATTCTAGACATAATAGGTTAATATCTATCGAAAACATTGGCTAAAACACTCGAAAACGTGAAGTTTGATGCTGTTTCGTAGCATGTTGCGCCGCAGCGGGGCTAACGAAACAACAAAATGGCTCAATGTAACAAGCCACTGCGCCGCAGCTACCTCGTGCTGCAACGCAACGGGCGCCCAGTTACCTTACTCTTGTTTCGTCACCGTAACAATCCCCGTAACACTTTAACGCAACAAGTCGCATAACAACATCCAAGTTGCGTAAAAATAGGCTACCGTAACACCCCTCACCGTAACAAACATCCGTAACAACTTTCCCTAACAAAATCTTGCGTAACAAGTTTCCTAACGAAACAAGCCACTGCGCCGCAACTACCTCCTGTTGCGACGCAGCGGGCACATTTTCGCCGAAACAATATACTGCCTTAACACTCTTGTCACGCAACCATACTAGCGCAACACTTTACCTACGTAACAAGGCTGCGTTACACCCCTATTTAGGGTAACAAAATGTCACAAAACACATTTTTACGTAACAAACTTACGAAACAAGAAACGTGCGAAACAAGGCTACTGCGCCGCATTCACTCCTTGATGCGACGCAGTCATGCCACGGATTCCTTTTATTCAGTCTTCGATACTTAAACTCTACATTCGGTTATCCTAAAGCGTATTCTTACATAAAGCATATTATACTTATCTAAAACAAATGTTTTGAACTCAAAACATAACAACAATCTAAAGTATAACGCTATTAACACAGTGTTAATAAAAACGTATAACTTATCGATAAAATGTACGTTTCTCCAATAATCGACCGTAATCACAAACTCTTTCGTAATTATAGTATTAAGCTGTAGTTTGACACGTATTATGTTATAATATATTCAATATACCACATTTCGAACAATATTATTATATTATCATATAACGTTAATCGTATAAGGCAAACCCTATGAAACTAGAGATAGTTAGACTTATTATTGTATAGGGCACTTAGGCGTTGGATCGTTGTTCGTCTGATTCTCATTTATCCGGCATACTTTATCACTTGACTGAGAGTTATTCGTTTCCCTTTTACTGTTTTATATTTACTCGAGCATGTTAAGCGTAGTGAAAACTTTATATTATGTGTCTTGATTAGGCTGGTGGATTATGTTGTCTTTAGATTTAAGTGTCCCTTGCTTATACGGCCTTGGTGGTAGTATAAGGCTCTCACCGCAAACCTGTTACCTCTTTTAGAGTCATCGATGCATATATATAGATCTATAAGGGTTTTACAAACCACTCATCGCTGTTATGGGATTCTGACCTTTGTGCGGTCCCTATGGGTCGATGTTATGACCGATATACTTTCGTGATATTGCCTTAGTTTGACACACTAAGGTAGAGGGTTTTTGTTTCCTATTTGATGTAAGGTTCAGGTGCAAGCGATATCTAGGGCTATGCATAGATCTTACTAGACTTCCTGATTCAAGATAATATATTATTACTATGGTATTTCATTACCGATTTTTATGGGTCAAAATCTTATTAAACCTTTATACTTTCATGTTTTTATGAAAATGCGAATAACCCACCAACATTAGTGTTAACATCTCTTTTTAACGCTTTTCAGGGATTTGAGGTTACTCTTTATGTGAAGCTATGCTTTTGATCGACTACGTGGATATTTACTTTAGAACTTGTTTACGTTTGATTTGTACTAGTTCCCTTAGTATCCAAAACTCTGTAGTTGTATTTTGTATTTGATTCAGATTTACGTAAACCTTGTAATCAAATCTTATTTAATATATTGATGATTGTATTGTTATCTTATATTTAATGTAACCTTTAAATCTCTGATACTATATTCACTGTACACCTCGGGTTTCTGCCTGAGCGGGGTGTGACATTTAGGAATCGTCAAAGAATATAATGTATTTAAACATTAAGTAACGATGAATCGGTATAGGAAACGATCATGAAAACTTCTTCGTTGAAAAGTAATATGTCTTAATAATCAATCGAGATGAAATAAAATATATTTTGAAATTAAGTAAAGATGAATCAGTTTAGTAATCGTCACAAATCATTACGTATTCGTCTTAGGAACCGACCATTATATTTCATCACATTCGACACTAACTATTCAAGTATATAATATGAAGAAGGATAATATGTCTTAATAATCAATCAAGATGAATAATTTACATTTTATTATATTAAATCGGACAATCGGGATTCAATCATTTCACTTCATGACTACAACCACTAGCAAAAACCACTTTAATGGGCAATTAGGAATCGATCATGGAACTTTATCACATTCGACACTATATATGTATGTACATATTCAAGTGACTCGTATATATGAAGCAAAATATATATGCCTTGCTATTCAATCGAGATGAATCATTGCATTTCATTATACCAAATCCGAAGATCGGGAATCAATCCTTGCACTTCATAATTATGATCGCTAACCATAACCTCTATAATCGGCAATTAAGTATTTATCATTGTATTTCATCACATCCGACACTATATATGTATGTATATATTCAGATGACTCGTATATATGAATCAAAGTATATATGTGTTGTTAATCAATCGAGGTAAATAATTACATTTAATTATATCAAATCAGACGATTAGGAATCAATCATTCCACTTCATAATTATGACCACTAACCACAACCTCTATAATCGGCAATTAAGTATCGACCATTGTATTTCATCACATCCGAAACTATACATGTATGAATATATTCAAGTGACTCCCATATATGAAACAAAGTATATATGTCTTGCTAATCAATCAAGATGAATCATTTCATTTCATTATATCAAATCTGACTATCACGAATCAATTATTGCACTTCATAATTATGACTACCAACCACAACCACTTTAATCGGCAATTAGGTATCAATCATTGTATTTCATCACATACAACACTATATATGAATGTATATATTCAAATGACTCATATGTATCAAGCAAAGTATATATGTCTTGCTAATCAATCGAGATGAATCATTACATTTCATTATATCAAATCCGACAATCATGAATCATCATTGCACATCCTAACTACAAACAATAACCATAGCCATTTTAATCGACAATTAGAAATCGATTTTTATTCATCATATCCGACACTATATATATGTACTAGATTATTGTCCCGCGATAGCGCGGAAAAAAATAAAAATTGAATTGTAAACTTTATGTTTATGTAGATTTTAGGTTATTATAAAAAGACAATGTTATACGTATAATAACATATATATACCTTTACATTTATACACATGTTAGTTATAATAACATAAACACTTTTACGTTTATACACATGTTTTAATATTTTTTATTATAAGATTTTAAATAAAAATTATGTAAATCATAGTTCAAATTGAGTGAAATTTTTTTAAGTAAATTGGAATTTTGTTTTTATTTAAGTAGAGATTGGAATTAAAGAGATAATGTAATTATGTTTTGTAAAAGAGTGTAAAATGAAAATAGTGTTTGATGACATCATCAATTTGATCTAACGGTTGAAATCAAATAAGTTAACCCATCTAAGGGTCGTTACTTCGCCATGTGGCATTTAAGGCAACACCCGATTCATAAATAGGGTCGGGTTTCGGATAGAATTGTTCCAGGTTTGTCGGGTTTCGGGTTTGACCCGATTGACCTGAAAATTACCGTCGAACTATATTTTAATCCAAAGGCATATGATATATATAAGCTAGAAGTCTGAAAGAGTTTCATACATGAAGCGATGTGGGACAAAGTAGGAAAAACTAAAGGCATATGATATATATAGGCTAGAAGTATGAAAAAGTTTCATACCTGAAGCGATGTGGGACAACTAAAATGAAAATAGTGTTTGATGACATCATCAATTTGATCTAACGGTTGAAATCAAATAAGTTAACCCATCTAAGGGTCCTTACTTCGCCATGTGGCATTTAAGGCCTCTCTTTTATTATATATTAAAGATATGTTTTATATAATAGTTAATAGATACTTATTTTATGCTATCACAAATGTAAAATAATTATTATATATTTATCTATAATTTTATTAAATAAAAAAAATATAGGATTTAGGGTTTAGAGAGGACATGGTCCCCTAAAATCCCTAAAATAATTTGAGTCAATGGAGATTTTCCCCCCTCCCTCCCTCCCTCCCTTTTTTTTTTCGATGCATTTTTTCTCGCTAGGGATGACATCTGTTTAAAAAATGAATCACAAAAAAGCTTATCTCCCAAAAGAAGAAGAAGAACAACAACGTTCCTCCACACCACCACCGACCTCCACCACCGTCCCCAGTGCCGTCAACCTCCATTCGCCGCCCCAGACCGCCGGAGACCTCCCTCCGCCGTACCCACCTGCTGTTGCAGAAGCTACTATCGCCGGCCACTTTTAAGGTTTTTTCTTTCTTTATTTTTCAATTAAATTTAGTTTAAAATTGTTAGAATTGTATGATTTTGGGAAAACTGTATTTGTATGATTTAACTGTTTGAAATTTGTTAGAATTGTATGATTTAAGAAAACTAAAATTGTTAAAAATGTTTGTATTTATGTTTGAAATGTATTATTTAAGAATTGATAGTAATGGAAACTAGACAAGCAATTAAAGAAGGGATATTGTTCCTGTTCTTGTGTTTATTAGAGCACCCGGAGTGATAATGAGTGACAATGAGGGTTGTGGTGGGTTGTGGGGAAAAAGGTGATGAGGTGGCAGTGAGAATGAGGGTTGTGAGATTGTGGGGTTGTTATGATAGGGAGGGTTGTGGAGAATGTGGGAGTTTAATTTTTTTTTTTTTTTTCTTAAAAGATTTAAATAAAATAAATAATACATTTATTAAAATAAAAATACAATACAATAATTAAAAAAAACACACAATACAATAATTAAAAAAAAAAATACAATACAATAATTAAAAATAAATCTAAACGTAAATAACTAAAACATTATGCCAAAATTAAAAAATTGAGGATAAAAAATACAAACCCTAAAAACATTAGGCCAAAATTTAAAATTTTAAAACAAATATAAAAAAAAAACCAAACCCTAAAAACCTAAATTACTCCACCTCCTCCCTTCCCTCACCTCCCTCCTCCATACCTGCAAAAAAAAAAAAAAAAAAAAAAAAAAATCAATTTGATTCAATTTGAAAACAAGAAAAAGAAGAAGTGAAAGAAGAAAAGAAAAAGGGAAGAGAAAGAAGAAAAGAAAAAGAAGAGAAAGAAGAAAAGAAAAAAAAAAAGAAAAAAAAAATTGACAACGGCCCGTTGTTGGGATAACGATGGCCTCACAACGAGGCTGACAACGAGGCACCCAGAGTGATAACGACCACAACGGTCGTTGTGGGTTCGAGAACGGCCGGAGAACGCCCCCAATCCGGGTGCTCTTACTTCATATCTGCAAATGGAGGAGATAATTTTTCATACATATTTACTATTAATATTAAACTGGTCACCCAAATTTAAATCTTCTTTTTGGACTTTTAGATGTGCGGTTGTTACTAGAGGAAACAAATGGACTGGATTCGAAATGTCTCGTCAACTTGCTTTAAACGGGAGTGAAGTCATATTGACGCCAAAAAATGAGAGATCAATTGTTTGTGATTAATTCAATTTTTTGTTATTTAATATTTATTTTTTGATATAGGTGGTTTGAGCGAGAAGGAAATAATGGAAAAGGTGTTGGGATCATCTCGTGGGCATAGTCGCGGAATAGGTAGAAAGTTACCTTGTGCTTCAAGCTCGAGTTCAAGCGTGCCATAAAGGGATCGAAGAGTACGAGAAATGTCGACATGGGTTCAAGCACTTAAAGCCGCAAACCCCAAACTCGTAATTTTGGATATTTCAAATTTTAATGGTTCATGTAAGGCGGGAGAGGAGATGAAGGAAGAAAATGAGGAGGGGGGCGAGAATGAAGAGTCTTCGTTTGACGAGGATCCTTCAATATGTTAGACTCATACGATTTACTTAAATTTGAACATTTATGATTGTTTGATCGTTTTTTTAAAACAATTTGAACATGTAGAACAAGTAATATTAAGTTGGTATGGTAGTTATAACTAATAACTTTGTTAATTTGGATTATTTTGTTTCTGTAAATAGCTTATTATCCGTTATTTGATTATTGTTGTTTCGGGAAAAAAATCTGTTTTAGCTATTGCTTTGTTTTTTTTTAAAAGTGCAGGTATTTTAGGGATGATATTTCGTCCCTAGAAAGTCGTCTCTAAAAGTTGTTGATATATATATATATATATATATATATATATATATATATATATATATATATATATATATATATATATATATAATCAATAAAAGTTTTGGGACATTTTTTAGGGACGACTTTTTAAATAATTTGTAGTCCATAAAGAATTTCTTTTTGATTTATCTTTAAATAATAAAGGGACATGAAATGGTCAAACAGTAGGTCTTATGTGTCGTTGTTAAAGGGAAAAAAAAGTCGTCCATAAAGAGTTTTTACAGACGAGGCTTTAGGAACGACATATTAGGGACGACAAATGGTTTTTTAGGGTCGATTTTTCGTGGTCCCTAAAACCCATTTTTCTTGTAGCGGATAGACATCGATTAACTCATTTACTAGCCACGTTCAGTTAATGAGCTTGTTTAAACAAAGTTTGTTTAAACAAAGTAGTAGAGCCTTAAACTTGAACCATTGGTACTGAAATTTAAATCTTGAAATGATTTGGAACAACCTTAACCTTGCAATCATAAAATTAAAATTCTTGGTAAAACTTGAGAACTTATTACCGAGTCCACACTAAATAAGTTCCCAATACTTAGGAGGATCTAGAACATCCAAATGTGTAAGTACTTTCTGAACTGATGTGACATGATATAACGAAGCATTATTATAAAGGCAAGTCGAGTGTTAAAACTTTAAACTATCTAAGGTACCTTGACCATCTTTCTCGAAAACCATAAGCTAAGCTATTTAATGTCACTCGAAAGAGAAGAGAACACGAAAGGACTGATTGCATCGTGGATTCACATCAAAGTTTCCTTTATTTGCTATCAATGTAATAGAAATAAGGTAATTTATAACCGATAAGATGTTTACATTTATAAATATGAAAAATATAAAAATCGTAAAACTTTCACAGTAATAAGAGAGTAGATGAAAAAAGTTTGCATTTATATGTTCGTTTTTTAGTGTAACCGATATATTACTATTTTTTAACATTTATATATACTGACAAGTTAACAAAATTTACCCAATTCTTAAAAGTGCAAAAAATTGCACATAAATTATATTTTTGTTGTAGTGTGTCAAGTCTTACCTTATGAACGTGGCACCTCTCATGTTCAAGAGTCACGACCAATGTAGACAATGGTTTTAGACTTACATATCAGATTTTGCGAGGTGATTGGTTCAAAGTTGTACTAAAGCGGTAAATAGGATATCGGATAATAACTTATTATCGGTGCCACTGTTATACGATGGTAACGAACATGATTGAGTAATCACTGTTTGACAATTGTTGACTCATCATCCGTTGAGTCCTTCTTGTTTGTTATCACCATCTTACGTCTGAGAATCGAGAATCACGTCTACATCAAATGTATGCTCTCTCAAACCTCAAACCCTAATCTCATATAACTTTTAACCATAGTTATGTCTGAGAATCGAGAATCACGTCGACATCAAATGTATGCTCTCTCAGACCTCAAACCCTAATCTCATATAACTTTTAACCATAGATCTCACTCTCATGTTACGAATTACAAGGGTCATCAATATTATACATTTCACTAGTGTCTTCATCTTTCTAGCTTGTCTTTTTAGTGATTAAAAATCCACTTGATTACTCAAGAGCCTCACATTCATTCTTTCAAGATTAATTACTACTATGATTTCATTTTTGGAAAAATTACCACCTTGACTAATTCAACACTTGATATGCATAGCAAATATAAACACTATTACATAAACCTCCTCTATAAGCAATATACTTAAATGAACAATAAAAGAACAAACTGAATTTTATTAATATATAGTTAGTTATTAGACATATTCGGCATATGATTTATATATGTTATAATAAACAGTAATAAGCCTATAAACGATTATATAAGCCGAAAAATCAGGCTTATGAAAAATAAGCCGAAATTTCAATAAGTTATAAGCTACTTATATAAGGTCAAACAAACACCCCTTGGTGTTTGTTAGTTTTTACCTTTTTTTTAGGGGGGTTTTAATTTTTTAATAGAAAATTTTTTTTAATAATTAAATCAAGTATATGACCTGTATATTTACATTTTTTAGTTTGTTGAGGTGGAGAGGTCATATATACTTAGATAATTCAGAAAAGTAAAGTTTTATCGGCTATCTTTTGTTTAAGTAACCGGCTACTTATAATAGAGACGTGTAGAAATTTAACGTATACGATATATTATTTAAAATCTAGATGTATATAATAGTTTTTAGTGTAAAGTTTAGTGTATTTTAAAAACAATTAACCCATTTTGTATATGGAGAAATCAAACATATGATTGGGGTTAAAAGAATGTTATAATTATAGTTGTTAATTGATGAATAAGACAATCACTATACAAAATATTCTTCTTACGAATTAAAAATAAATTTGTTTTAGATAAACAAAAACAAAAACAAAACGTTTGATTCTTTTAGGACAAAGGTACTAAACAATATTAATTTAGTTTATTGATAGATTAGTTAGTGTTTTCTTTATAAATTATAACTAAAAACAATTACTACGTATATCCTTGCAATAACTAAACGTGTATATGCAGGGGCGAGTCTATTGTATATGTAGGTAGGTCCCCGGACCTACCTTAGTTTCGAGAATTTATAAGAAACGATGTAAAAAAATTTCGAAGGACATACCTTAAAAGTTTTACAGGACCTATCTAAGAATTATAACTAAGAAGAAAGAAACAAAGATTGACTTGGTGAAGTGGTTACACACATGTATGTAGGCCAAGCACTTGATTGGAATTTTGTTGACCAGTGTTCAATTCCCACCACCAACATATTTTTATTTACTAGCTTATTCCCCGTGTGATACACGAGATTATATAAGAAGGTATCGTTAAAATGTAGCAAAATAAACTTAAAATTTATAAATTTTAGTAGTTAAAAAATTAAATTCATAATACTTATTATAAGTTGTTTAATCTGATTTCAAAAAGTAAGCAAACAGATAGAAAATTATAATAGACAATATAAAGTGACAAATTTGTAAATGCTAAACTTTAACTCCAAAACACATACATTTATCTCATGAAATCAATAATTAGAAGACGTAAACTTTTATTTAAAACTCAAAATTCTACACACTTCGAAATAAGCATCAAGTCTCAAAAATGTATAACTTTTTATTTATTTCAACATACATGAAAAAATACAATTACTATTGAGTAAATATAAATAAAAGCAAATTCATTATCTTTGTCGAGTATTCAAATCTCATTTCCTCTCCAGATGCAAGCAAGTCGTCTCAAAATATACCATAAAAGCTTCAAATAATAGATAGTCTGCACGATATAAATGCTCTCTAAATATGAAATTTTAGCATCCCAAAAGAAGCTACAAAAATATAGTGTAAAGTTGGCGACATAAGCAAAAAGGTAAAAATTTGATTAAGCCTATGATATGCATAAAAAGAGGGACCATTTCTAAGATTTAGATAAAAAGAAAAATCTCACTCAAGCATTTTATCAAGCACCTGGTATGAATATTATAGTTGGTGTTAATAAACAAATTTGTAGCGAATCTTATGGTGAAAAAATAAAAACCGTAAACTGAAATTGAACAAGAACTTTATGATGATTCATATAACGTGTTTCATCGTCAGGAAAAAGAAAAACAACTATGAAAAGTAGATGTTAACAAATCACAATAGTTGTCAAATAAAGAATATGGAGAGATGAGTTATTACCGGAGCATAGAGAAAAACTGAAGAACTTTCATACAAATCATATGTCTTCTACATCTTGATGTTCATATCACCCTAAAAACAAATAAGCAAAATGCAGTCTTGTCCAACCAAAAAGAAAAGAAAAGCTCTCTCTCTCTCTCTCTGATTTAATCTTGAAAGAAATTATGTATGTGGTCTGATTTTGGAGAGGATGCATGGTGGTTTCAATACACAATGAAAATGTTTGTAGCTGCTAAAAAAAACCCTTAACCCAAGACACGCAATAAGAGTCACTGGCTTTGATTTTGAAAAATCTAATAAATTTAAATTTAATTCGAAAAACTAAGAAAATTACACCTTAGAAAATGACATCACCAGCTCCTACGTGTCCTATCCAAGCAATCACCACGTCAGACTAATGACATCATATTAAAGTCCCGTTTATTAGATTAGAAGATTACTTGGGTTTTTGCATATTTTACTAACAATACTTAAGTGTCTCTTACTTCTATAATATTTTCTTTTATCCATATATTTTTATTTATTGCTTAGGTTTTTGTATTTTTTCTTTTACTCCTATAAAAATAGTATTATTTTACTAATTAGCAAAATGTTTTAAATAAACATGAGTTTTCTTATTTTTATGAAATATATGATTTAGGTTAACAAGGTTTACTTTTATATAAGCTTTTATTTATTTATTATATATATTCGTATCTCGTATTGATCCAATCCGTTTAATTAAGCGACCCATTCGACCCACACCACCCGTTTGACCTATTATTTTTGTTGTAAACTTTTGTAAAGGACCTACCGACCTTATCCTCGCTTCGCCTAAGAACTATAATTTTTTTTGCTTATATGACCCGATCCGCTAATAGTTTTTTTTTTTTACTTATTCATGATTATCGGTTTCAACTAAATAGTGACCTACGTGCTTTTGAGTTCTAGACTCGCCACTGTGTATATGCCATATTTGTATATACCAAAATAAGCATGTTTGGACAATAAGCTAACTATTAATTTATGTTAAAACGTATCATTTTATTACTAATTAGTATGGTACCCGCGCAATGCAGCGGATGAAAAAAAAATTATATTCAACAATTTACTGTGGGTGATTTATGGTAGCTAATCATTTGTTTCGTTACATATATGTGGAGTGTAATAGTTTAAATTTCTGCCCTTCATTCAATATAAAAAGAATTATGGTAACAATTTATGGTTCGGTCATTCAACGATAATAATTATTATGTCGTATGATCGATTTTCTCAATTCTTCTCCACTAACCTAAGGAATCTCAAATTTGTAACTAAAGAAAAATTTAGATTCCAACGGATTTAAATTCCGTCATAAACTTCAAACAAACATGTTAGGGAAAAGGAATTCAATTCAATTTCACTCAATTTTTTCTAGATTTCGTGAAACAAACACCCCCGCATAATATTTTCCGTTCGGATCATTCAACCCATCTTGGATAATTCGACTCATTTGAAGATTAAGCTCATTTGCGAACATAACAAAAGTCTAATTTTTCAGGTCATTTTGTTTTTTTAATAGGTGACGACTAATAATTTCACGTTCAGTCAAAAAGAGAATTAAATATATATTTCCTGAATAAGATTCCCGTATAAACCCATTTTTTTTATAAACAAAATCTAATTTTCCTTCAACGATGCAATAACAAATTAAAAATACATTTAGACACTACGTTTTCTAATCGTTTATCGTTCTGCTTTTCAAGCCGAAAAAAATATTTGTCTTCAAGACATTCAAATTCAGTATGTTTCCATTAATCCAGGTAACGCATACTTTCGAATGTTGTAATGAAGGATAATCAATATGGTAACAAAGTTTATTAACCTTAAAAGTATCAAATGTATTATTACTCAGTTTATTGGTATTAAGACTTATCGGTGACCAATATAAGAATACAAACTTCTGATGATAACCATCTTGCTAGAATTATAGAGCAACACGAACCACAACACTATCAACTAACTTTAAAATTTAGATTATAAATCAAATATTTGATAAATTTACTCCATCAAATAATGTTTTGAAGTTAAAAAAAAATAATGGTTACATGAATACAATTTTATATCAATTAATTTAAATTGCATTTATTTTATATAGGTATATTTTTTTTTATGAAATTAGTAATATAATTAATTAAAGGAAACTAACATTAGTTTATATGTTATATTCATTAAGGGGTATATTACTAATTATAGTTTACTTAAAAATTTAACATTTTAATAAAAAGTGAAAATGTTTTATATATTAGTAAAGATAAAGATATATTTATTAGTTATTGTTGTAATTAAGTAAATGTCACTAATTGTAAAGTGCTTTAAATGATAAATTTTATGAAATGTATAAAAAGGTAGAAAAGTAATTTCAATTACTTAAAATTTAAGAGATTAAGACTTTGAGGAAAATGATTTATAATATAGTAAAGATAAAGAAAAGATGAAAAACGCTTAACTCGTGTTTGGTTAATCCAAAATACTTACTCCCTCCATTCCATCTCATTTTGTTTATACTCTTTGACTTTTTAAAGTTTTTAATTTTTCACTTTGACTTTATTTATGTTTTTTATGTTATATAATAATTGATCTAAACTATATGAAAGGATTAAATTTTAAATGTGTTTAAATAGGTATATTTTTCATCAACTACAATATAAAACAAAAAGAATTATTTGAGGGCAACATGTGATAAAAAAAACTTTAAAAAGTTAAACATGACAAATATAATAAGATTGAAAGAGTATTTTCCTTCTTAGTAAATTGCTAATGTATGTGTTAAATATAATTTCTTAACATATACTATTACAAAAATAACACTAATATTTTGGCACAACAACTAATGAGGTTTTATCAATTTGAATGCTCAATGGTCTATGGGTGATTTTCAAACCTTTAACTCATTTTAATCGGTTTATATTAGACATAGTTAGACTTGAATTACATCTAATACTTTAAACCCTTCAACTAATAAGACTTTATCAATTTTATGCACTCGTCACTTGTTTATGTAGATGGAACTATACAAACTAATAGACATATCATTCAGGTTACACGAACTGCACATGTGTTTTTCTTAACGACAAAACTCGCACATATGTAACTTTTGTACTAGTTGGGACTTGAACATTAAACTATATGGTTTAAAGGCACGTTAAATACACCTTGGTTAAGGTATACCACGGCTAGTCCGTTAGGCCAAAACCCTGTTGCTAAAAACCATAAACGGTTTCATTACCGGATCCACCATCGGTCAAAATCATCTTCACTCGATCTAATATTCGAACAAAAGGTAAAAAATAGTAATTCACGACCAAGCTCACAAACCATCCGTGGCCCAGCTAAGAAATCGCGACACAATGGACAAGTTGTGTGCCTGTTTTCAACACAACGGTCCAAGCACCCTTTATGAAACATATATGATCACATCTCAACACACTAGTCTCGTCGTCGTCTTCTATCTTGGACAAGCACACCGCACAGTCCATAGGCTCTGTGGAACTCAACTTCTGGTGAAACCGTGTGACACCGAGTTCATGTTGCTTCTCGTTCACTTGAAATTGTACCCTTTGTTGAAAGAGAAACATGAGACATGATATCCCATGCCCATTTCAAATAAGTAGCTATTGATACAATATAACTTGGCATGCTTGATTTAGGAGAAAAGAAATAAAAACTCAAAAACTAGTGTAACTAACTCTTATTGTTATACACAACACACACATACATATCTATATATAGATATAGATATAGATATTAGAGGGTGGCGCATTTTTGTTGACCAGGAAAGAGAAGGAAATAATCTGGTAGAATTGACCATGGTAAATGTGTATAATTGTATAGTACGATTGAATCAATTTCGAAGATAAATGTATTTAAGAAAAGAAGCTCCTATTGAATATGGTGGAAGTGCAGAGTTTAATTTTGGTCTACGGTATTCGAAGTGTGAGAATATAGATCATGTCTTTTCTCTATTTAAGTTCTATTTGTTGATAGTTTAAATTTTGTTAGAATCAAATAGATACCGTCTTATATATTAAATTTGCATTTGTTAACTTAAGAAGTTGACATATATTTTTATTTAACTTAAATCATTTGTGGAAGTTGACATATATTTTTATTTAAATCAAAACTTTCCATTTTGTTTAAGATGGTTAGCTTGTATGTTAATCCTCTCTCTCTCTCTCTCTCTCTCTCTCTCTCTCTCTCTCTCTCTCTCTCTCTCTCTCTCTCTCTCTCTCTCTCTCTCTCTCTCTCTCTCTCTCTCTCTCTCTCTCTCTCTCTCTCTCTCTCTCCAATTACCCTAAACCTCCATCAACTATGATATCATCTCTTCGGCTATATCTCACCACCAGAATCCACCTCGAACCACCACCGTACACGGCGACGGAGGACCATTTCGACAACTTACTGGACCCTCTCCTCCTCCTAATCTTCAACAACATCGCCGATCGCCTTTTTCGAGCCTTGTTTGGTTTGTAGTTGGTCAATTTTTTAAACTGATTCAAGCTATTGGACACTTTTTGAGTGTCACACCCCGCTCAAATCAGAAAGATGAGGTGTACAGTTTAATGGTTTCAGGAGTCAATGTTACAACATTTACTATAACAAAACAACGTCATACTCATTAATAGAAATCAAGGTTTACAATGATTGCCATACTACAAAAGTGTATCACAATACAAATCCGAATACAATAATAAAACATGGATCTCCTAGGAACTAATCAAATCGTAATAGTTTCACGAAACAGATAAAAGATCCATATAGTCCACAAAGTCATACAATCATGCCATTACTAAAACTGCAACCTCAAACTTCTAAAAAGTGTTCAGACGAGATCAACAACATGTTGGTGAATTATTCGCATTTAAATTTGTAACACCCCGCTATTTCATGCCCACAATATTGTCCGCTCTGCCAGCAAGGCTCACGAATTTGTTTTTGGTCGAGCTTCCTAGGGGTCACCCATCCTGGAATTGCTCTGGCCCAAGCACGCTTAACTACAGAGTTTCTAAGCTCTGCAGTGTCTGTAGCCACCAAAACGCGTCATGTCATGAAAGGCTAAAGGTTTACTCATACACCCAATATCACTTTTGTGCATGGATGATGTGGGATTTGCCTAAAGTGTCATAGTTCGGTTTCTTTATTATTTGTGTGGACTTCGAAGAGACTTAGCTAGACGTAGTTTAGTTTCTATTTAAGACATAAATTATTATTTATGTTGTATTTATTGTACTCCTAAACTTTATTTATTGTAAACTTAATGTTGTGGTTTTTATTCGGTATAATCTTTGTCTTCGGATACCTATATTACTGTACACCTCGGGTTTCCGCCTGCGCGGGATGACAAAATCAAAGATTTACAAGTAATAATTCAATCTCTGATACACATCAATCCTCATCTCAATTTGTGTCTAGTAGTACTAATCCTTTTATAGATGATCAAATTGCTATATTATAGATTCAATGTTATATCATATGTGATTTTTGTAGTTTCACTTATGATTTTTGTGTTTTTCTTTTCACTTCTAGTTGAATATATATCATATAACAGATATAGGTTTTGAGATTCACATTTAGTATTCAAATCACAATGATATTACCTTACGAATATCAACATTTGACCAAAAAATAAAAAATAAAAAGTCATCATAATTCAATATTTTCGCGGGTCTATATAGATTATACCTTAAAATATTGTTGTGTTTAAAATTACATTAGAAGTTAAAATTATGTGTTTTATAGGTCTATTAGTTATGAAATTCTAGGTATATCATAAAATAACATATAATTTTTATTTATGTCACATGTGATTTTAGTACCATCAAATTTGATTTTGTGCAAAATTTAATATATTTAATTGAATTATATATATCATATAACGGTTTTAGATCTTAAAATCCACATTTGATGTTAAATCACATTTGATATAACCTTAAAAGTTTAAACATTTGTCCAAAACTGGAAAGAAAGGTAGTCAAAATTTGAAATTTTTTTATAAGTCTAGATAAGTTACACATTATATAATACTTTTGTTTTTGAAATTTACCTGTTGATGTTAATATTACATGTGATTTTAATTTTAAAATTTCAAAAACCACCCGAAAAACTAAAAAAATTAAAGTCCTTCAAACTATATAAGACCATTGCTATAATTAAAGAGGAGAACACGATGGTCGCGATGGTATAATATGTTTTGTGTAACTATTAACGTTTTACGAGATAAATTAATTTTAAAAAATTATTTAAAAGTGTGTTTTGCTTGTAATTTAAGTCGTTGAATTTTTTCTATAATAGATGATGGAGATTTGGTCCTTCAAAATTTAATGATTTTTAAACAATTATCGGGTGTCATAAATATACTTTAACTAATATAGCAAAAAAGAGGCAAATGAAAAATGCCCTGACCCATCAATCTGGAGAACGTTTTATAGTTGGGGTAATCATATAAGAACCAAATAATATTCTTCAATATCAACTTTAAACTTTCATCCATTATTGAAATGAGTAATAGTAGCATAACTAGAACATATATGGTGTCTAAACTTCGTGTAGCACAAGTACAATTCTAACCAAATCCGTAATAAGTAGTATCTAGTATGGATAAACACCACTATTAAACAACGCTCTATTTCTTATCGTTACGGTTAATGGTCGATTTTGACCAACAACATCTTTTATTTATTTTTTTATGTCGTATAGCGCAAGTACGCTATTAGTTAAGCTTAAATATATGCTTATTATGAAAAACTCAACCTAATTTTACATAAACTAAATTTATTAAAACTATTTTAGGCTCTATTTAATGCAAAAACTCAACATTTATTAATTATTAATACTATCTATTGCAAATACTTATTATAAAAAACTCAACCTAATTTTACATAAACTAAATTTATTAATACTATTTAAGGCAAAAACTCAACATTTATTAATTATTAATACTATTTATTGCAAAAAATCACATTTGTAGTATATATATTATATATATGGGAACTGCTAACCATTGCCCGGGGGCAATGATTAATTTTGATAAAATACATTAAATGAACTTATATTTTACATGTTTATACTGAATATATTCTATAATTAATGATTACATAATAACAATTTATTAAAATTCTATATAAACATGGAAGGTATAAAATATATTCAATATAAACATGGAAAACATGAGTTAATTTAATACATTTTATCATAATTAATCATTGCCTCCGGGGCAATGGTTAGCAAATCCCTATATATATATACACACTTCTTATATATGGTGCTTATAAAATAAAACACTTGAGTTTGTAATGAAGAAGAATATTATGTGTTATCTATTATTTTGGATTCTACTTCTAAATTACATGAATGTGATTGATGGCCAAGTAGAACACTGCGAATCCTTGGGTAATACTTTTTTTGAATCCCATTTCCTTTAAAAAAATATTGAAAACATCTCTTTTAGAATGATACTTCAGATTTCACGACTTTATTTATTATTATCTTTTAATCTTATATTATTTTCGTTGTTAAACAGGTCACGGTTTTCGGTTATTTGCCTATGACCTTAAGAAACCGTGCAATATTTTCGACTGTCAGGATGTATGCATAGATGGTACGCCTAGGGGAGGAACAATAGGCGCTTCATGGTGTGAAGGCAACTTTTGCAAGTGTTGCATTAGTAATGACTAGTAATGTCGTTTAGGAACAAAAAATAAGTGGATGAAGCAATTAATGTAAAATCACAATTAGTGATCCTATGTAAAATTATGCATAAACATATACTCAATTCCATCATTTCATGTATGGGTTTTTTTTCTTCTTTTTTTGGTTCAAATGGATATGTGTTAAGAAAATGATGTCTATGATATATATTAAAAGAGGTGAATGGAAAAGTCATATAGAAGAATGTGATAAATAGATTAGTTTTCAAGATTAATTTTGGAGTTTTGAAAACAAGAGTTTTTAGAATTGTGGTTAAAAAACAATAAACATGCATTATTAACTTATATTTTCTCAATAACAATCTTATGTATTTAGGGAATCAACTCTAGATTTTAAGGAAACAAATCAATTTACAAATTTTCGATTAATGTCATAACATATAAACCACAATAAGAGCTATGGTTATCGACATTTTTCATTTAAAACACACTTAGATCAAAATAATGATTTCATATAAACCACAAACTTTAGAGCTATGCTTTGAAGTGACAAACTTTGATTTTATCGTAATACTTGTGGGCAGTGTCACATTAATTGTTGGGCTCACCATTATCAATAAATATATCCGTATCAAAATTATCTCACACACTGGATTGAAATATAAACAAACGTTGAGCATTCGGAAATTTAGCCATAATAAAATTATTCGTATTTATTTATACTATGAATTCCCGTCACAAACAATATGTGTATGCCCTTTCATATAGAGGCAAATCAGTATAGGGAATATTACAAAAGACTTCACTATGCCTCTCACTATTTCTAATGACTAGTAACTCTAGCTCATATTTGAAATCCACAATGAGTTTTAGCCAAATATTTCTTTCATCTAACGCCTTCTTGAACATTTGCATTTGGTCGTCTGATAAGTTTGTTTGATAAGACTCGTATGTCAGTACCAACCGTTGAGCAGTTTTAGAAATCACAAATGAACTGTTAGAGGTGATTGTGATGGGCAGATGCCAACCGTTACGGGTGTTCAAAATTGGATATCCGAAAATTCGGATAGTGATTTTCACTGTCCGAAATCCGAATCCGAAATTTTCGGATATTCGGTTTCGGATATCTAATATATCCGAAAATCCGAAATTTTGAAAAAATATATTATATTTTTTGTTTTTTTTGTGTTATTTTTTGTTTGTTTCAAATTTTATTATACATTTTGTTAACCACAATATTTAATATTTACATATATTTATCTAAATATGTTATTATATCACCAAAATATTTACATTTACCTATAAAATAAATATAAAAAATAAAATATATATATATATATATATATATATATATATATATATATATAGAGGTGGGTTCATTTAGGAACCATCAATTATTTAGGAACCATTAGGAACCATTTTTAGGCAAGGTGGCAATTTTGTAATTAAGTCAAATCCCCAAATTGGAAATCAATTAAAACCCACTTTAAAATACTAATTAACTTTAAATTAACATATCTAGAGTATAACTAGGTTTTAGGAAAAACTAAATACACCATTAAAACAAGCATTTAATTATCTTTCCAACGAGCACCCACTTGATATACTTTTGACGACTTTTTTTTTTTTTTTTTTTTTAGTGAGTTTCGGTATATACACTAGTGTATATACTAAATATTCACCAGTGTATATACTAATTCACCCAAAACACATCTAAACCATATACACTATACACTAGTGTATACACTATATTCACTAATGTATACGAATCTTTATATTAATTTCCTTTTAATTGTGAATACGCAATATACAAAAGTGAATATACAATATATATTTACACACAAGTGAATATACAATATACACCAGTGAATACGCAATATACACAAGTGAATATACAATATACACCAGTGAATACCATGTATTCAATAGAGAATACATCTTATACATTAGTGAATATAGTGTATACACTAGTGTATATTGTATAAATACACTAGTGTATAACTATACATTAGTGAATATAGTGTATACACTAGTGTATAAATACACTACTGTAGTGTATAAATACACTAGTGTATAACTATACATTAGTGAATATAGTGTATACACTAGTGTATAGTATATATGGTTCAGATGTGTTTTTTGTGAATTAGTATTTACACTGGTGAATATTTAGTATATACACTAGTGTATATACCGAAACTCACTGTAAAAAAAAAAAAAAAAAAAAAAAAGTCGTCAAAAGTATATCAAGTGGGTGCTCGTTGGAAAGATAATTAAATGCTTGTTCTAATGGTGTATTTAGTTTTTCATAAAACCTAGTTATACTCTAGATATGTTAATTTAAAGTTAATTAGGATTTTAAAGTGGTTTTAATTGATTTCCAATTTGGCTCTCAATTTTGACTTAATTACAAAATTGCCACCTTGAGTTTAATTACAAAATTGCCACCTTGCCTAAAAATGGTTCCTAATGGTTCCTAAATAATTACATGGTTCTTAAATGAAACCAACTCTATATATATATATATATATATATATATATATATATATATATATATATATATATATATATATATATATATATATATATATATATATATATATATATATATATATTCGGATTTTCGGATAATCGGATATCCAAAATTTTGAAATATCACTATCCGAATTCGAAAAACCGGATACCCGAATTCGGATAATTTCAGACTGGATTTTCGGATACGGATATTTTGAACACCCCTACCAACGGTAACTCGTTTCTATGTTGAAACTCCCGAGTCTGGATACGGGGTAATGTAACCATACGTTTTCAAACTAACCTCATCGGTTAAATTTGGTGCTATTGACAAGGTGTGGTTATTGATGATCCTAAAATCTACAACTAGGTATTCGATTTTTGCGTATTTTATGTTTACGCTACCTTTTACTAAAACAATGTTGCTTATAGCTATGACTATGACCGAAGCAATGATAAACACACAACCAATGATATAAAGAAAGAAACGATGCCGGTAAACTTTCATTACCATATTTGTGGCGGCGTTTGCTGGGGTGTTTGTTGCGGCTTCTGTCTCAAACGGTGTATCCATATTGCTATAATCTTGGCAAATTTTGAGGGTGTGATCGTTTAGATTATGGTTTAGGGTAAAGAAATTAACAATTCTTATATAATGAACAAAGTAGAATTTAGAAACGAAAAGTAAACTGTCTATTAATTGCATTTGGGTAATTTTGTTAGATTAGATTACTTGTTAAACTTCATATATACTCCGTATACAACTTTTCTGTTACATTTTTCCTTTTATATCTTAATCATAATAATTTCATGTATTAACTTAATTATCAAAGATATATATAGCAAAAAAATTAAGTATCCATTTTACCAAATCACATCATTACGTTATTACTATAAATACTAAATTTAGTTACATTTTTAATTTTTTTTAAAGGAGTTCTATGTTTAGAAATATATGAGTTTTGTTTTTATGTTTTTCTTATTGAGGTTGAAGATGAATGTTTACAAATTACCAAGACTAGGGGTGTTCAAAATCGGATATCCGAAAAATTGGATAGTGATTTTCACTATCCGAAATCCGAATCCGAATTTTAAATATCCGAATTTTGGATATCCGGTTTCGGATATCCAATATATCCGAAAATCCGAAATTTTAATTTTAATTTTTTGTTTTTTGTTTTTTTGTGTTATTTTTTGTTTGTTTCAAATTTTATTATACATTGTGTTAACCACAATGTTTAATATTTACATATATTTATCTAAATATGTTATTAAATCGCCAAAATATGTACATTTCCCTATAAAATACTATAAAAACTAAAAATAATATATATATATATATATATATATATTTGGATTTTCGGATAATCGGATATCTGAAATTTCGAAATATCACTATCCGAATCCGAATCCGAAAATCTGGATATCCGAATTTTCGGATAATTTCGGATTTTCGGATACGGATATTTTGAACACCCTTAACCAAGATGGTTCTATGATTTATATACAAATATATATTACAAAGTTTAATACATGAAAGAAGAACAACACTTGTATAAATATAAGCCAACTCGATCGGTCATTGACTCGGATCCTAACTTTCGAGGTTTCGGCTGACTATTCCAAGTTGATTTAACTCGAAACTCCTTTCGGTTCAAGTCATAAGGTTTCAATTCGTTTGGGTTAACACATACATATAATTGTGTGGAAAGTTATTTTATTAAGTTTCCAGGTTTATATGATCGGGAATTGGATTTTGGAGGAAGAAATGCGAGAAAAGGACCAAAGGAACGTAAAATGGAGAATCTGTCAGATGATGCGACGCACCATGTAGGGAGATGCGCAGAAAAGTCAACGGAAGAAGGAATTGGTCACAAGATTACTGCTACGCAGTGAGCAAGTAGGTGCGACGCACTAGGATTTGTGTTGGTTTCAAATTGGGATGTTTCACGATGCGACGCACTGGGAAGGTGGGTGCGGCGCAGTTATCAGTTTTGCAATAGTAGTCGAACACGAATTTCTTTGCTATAAATACAGAACCAAACTTCCAGAATTAATATCAGTCGTTTATTGTCGAATTTTGGAGTTAAAGAAGGTGTTTAGTTCGTGCAAGAAGACTTAGAAGCTGTTTTCAAGTTATATTCGATCACGAATTCGTTTTTAGCAATTCTCGTACTTTCTTTTCATCAACTTTCAGTATGTTTTCTCTATTCAATTTTCTTTATGCAGTTCAGATTATGAGTAGCTAATCTCTTTTAATGCTCGTTTGATTATGGATCTTGTTTGACAATTTTGTTTATCGTTATATGTTTAGGTGTTTATGCTTAATCGAAGATCCTTGTTTGTTTATGTTTTATATATTACTTTGAGTTATTTATATGCAATTTGTTAATCAATATTCTAGGTATTTGAGAGGAATCTAGTTAGATTAATTAGGTTGTATGAAATAATCGATCGGGGTCTATAATTGGTTTAAAGTTGCTGGAATTCGAGAGGACCTAGTAATAATAACTTAGGTAATTAAACGTGAATGAGTAAGACTAATTAATAAGATTCGAGAGACTTAGTAATTAGAGAAGTTATCCGAAAGGAAACTTTATAAGGTTAAGTCTTAGAACACCGGCTTGTTAATTACTGCTTGATTAATTAGAGTTTTAACTGTATTCGAGAGGAAAATTAGAATTCGAAGTAGTTAAAGTTAGTAAGGTATTCGAGAGGAATCTGACTATACATTAGAAGTTAAATAATACATTCAATTACGTAAACTTAATTAGATAACAAGTCAAATATCAAACGAGTGTTTTTCTCCATTAATTGATAAAACAACGAAATCACTTTTCTCAAACGATTTTTATAATCATCTTTCTTTTTACTTAGTTAATCACGTGGCAACAAAAACCCAAAAACAAACTTAGTATCGTTAACTCTAAATTCAAAACTAATTAGTCCTTGTGATCGAACCTTTAGTTACTGTTGCTATATTTCATACGAATAGGTACACTGCCTATAATGTGTAATTAAGTTAAATAGTAGATAGAGTTTTTAAAACTAGATTTTACACATCAAACACGTTCACCGTTTATTTTGTCTAAACTAGTAAAATAGTAATTGACATTGAATGCCAACTATTATTTTAGTAGTTGAGGCAAATTAAGTAGTGTCAATTTACTCGCTTCATTTCATTTTAAGTGTTCATAAATCGTCAGAAAAGTTCCCTTTCGGGAGGACACACTTTTATGTATGTCTCATAATTACACTTTTCACTAATAGAAAACGATCTATATCCACCAAAACTTATTTTAATTGTTTAACTATGAAAGTGAACCATAATATACAACAGATCCCCCTAAAATCATTTTGGGACCTTATACAACAAATGACATGCATACAATTTACAAACAAACTTTGTACAAACAACATTCTAAAACCTCTATGGTACACACATCCAAAATCATCTCTTGGAATGTCGATCCAAATTATACAAGTTGTTATCCCTTGCTACTGAACGAGCCGTTAATCCCACAGTCGTTGTCCTTATTGAGCGTTGTCTAACCATGTTACAATACTCAGGGTCATCGGTTTGACCCTCGTGTCTTATCCATTGTACCATTCCATGGTACCCAGGGAAAAACCTTATTTGAATCGCCTTAAAACAAAAATATGGTATCAAAGAAGCAATTACCACAAAAAGTGTCACGAGCCAATACGAAGGCGCGGGTGCGAGTGTTTCAGTAAAGACTTTGTATGCGGTAGTTGAAATGGACGTAGGGAGTGAACCGTAAGCTAGTAAGAAGAGGTACCATAGGATTATACCTCCCCAGATGAAGGCGTGTTGGATTAAGGTAAAGTAACTAACGGCTAGTGCCATTTGGCAGTTGACCACCCATACGATACATGTGTACATTGTGGCACCAACGATTTCCATTCCGGCGGTTTTTCCGTTTTTGTCGTAGGATTCGGGGTCTAAGGATTTGATGCAGAGGAAAAAGATAATTATGCCTGTGAATAATCCGTTGAGCATCCAGCTGAATATTCTGCGCCATCTAAAGAGCGTATTTTGCACACCTTCTTGGTATAGCAAAGGGAACTGTCATATGAATAAGATATGATTAAGAAAATAAATTTCATTTTCTAAATAAGACGATTTGGAAGGTCTTTTGAAATAAAATACAGTTTGAGTATCTACTCATTTGGCGCTTAATAAAAATTTAATTTGAGCAACTATCGACTTATTTGACACGATTATTTCAGCTAACCTTCTAATGTTACCAGATAAAAACAACCCTATTGACCCATTTAAATACGAAAATGAGAAGAGTGAAAGATTTTTATACCTTGAGACAAAATCGAGAAGACACATCTTGATCAAAGACTCCCAATGCAATGACGGGAAGTGATGTGAAAAAGACGTTGTAAAGAGATAAATACCAATCGTTATAAGCAGGTTGCCCAGAAAACGATGTATAAGCCTCGTATAAGAACACAGTGGTTCCAAATACTATGTTTTTATAGAAGAAGTAACATATCTGCAAAAACAGAACAAAGAAAATAATGATCAGATATGAAACGAATTTTTGTAGGAAAGTTTGTTACGTTATTTTGAACGAAATAAATTCTTACCATAGAAGAAATCCTTCTGTAAGACCAATGTCCATGGACTAATAGCAAACGTTCCAAAAACCGAAACTGAGCAATTGCAATATCACTCGACATGACCGCCTATTTTCACCAAAGAACATGATTAGAATAAAAATTTATAGAACTGTACGATAGGCAAAAAGGTAATTTAACATTGTTAAGTACCTGCATTCCCTCAACACCACTGATTCCGATACCAATATCGGCTTCTTGAATCATTCCGACATCGTTTGCTCCATCACCAATTGCTAATGTAGTTTTCCCAGTTCCTTCTTTAACAAGTCGTGTAACCTGAAATCCGTTTAAGTTTCATTTTTTAGCTCATTATAAAATTTTCTTCTTTAAAAACCGTGAGGTCGTAAGGGAAAGATTAAGGGGTGAAAGACTAACCAGTGCCTTCTGTTTTGGAGATGAACGACAACAAATAACAGAAGCACAAGCAACTGCAAGTTCTAAAAACGTGTTTTTTGTGTCATCGTCTAAAGCATATGCGAGAGATTTCCCGTCAATGATTAAAGCGTATGCTTCAGATTTCAAATCGTTAAGTTGAGCTTTGCCTGCTAATATCTGCTTTTGGACACTATTTTTCGACACCTACAAGGACAAATTCGTAAAATCTCCAATCATGAAATAATGAAAAAACTATAAATAATGTAATGAGCTCACAACTCACTTTGGCAATGACACTTTTGTCCCCGTCCTTTTCTGCAGCTATTATCTCCGGTGATTCTAAGGTTATTACAATTTGTTTCATTCCTTGTCTAAGCAAACTGCAAGCAAATCTGCAATAAAGAAAAGAAACAAAATTAAGTTTTGACTTTTTGAGTGTTAAAACGGGACTTTTTTACTTTCTAAAGTGTATCGAATTTCGATAACTAATCAGCTATGTTTCACTATACTTTTATGAGTACTAAATCATGACCATTTTGAAGGTAGAAAAATAACAAAAAATCAACATCGAATCTGAAATTTAAAAACAAAATAAAGTTTGACTTCTTAAAGTCAACGGACATAATATGAACAAGAGTAACAAAAACTTACCCTATATTAATGGCGGTTTCCATTTTATCACCGGTGAGAACCCATATCTTGATTCCGGCTTGAGCGAGTTTGTCAATAGTTTGTGGTACCTACATAAAAGCGTTTCAACACGTTACTTAAACCGCCCATTCAATAAAATACGAACTAAAAACTTAAAGACACTAAAAGGTAAAAACTCACCCCTTTTTGAAGTTTATCTTCGACGGCAGTTGCACCAAGAAGTATCAAGTTCTTCTCGATTTCATCAGTCACTTCACTTATCATATCATCTCGTTCTGCACTTACTGAATTCTTGGCTTCTGTAAATTTCTCATTGAATTTGTTGTATTCTTTATCATTGAGTTCACGATACGCAAGTATTAAAGTCCTTAATCCTGCATCAGCATATTCATGTACATGGTCTCTTGTGTTCTCCTCGAATTCTCGTCCGTTTTTGGAAAGTCGTTCGAACATAACACTGAAAAAGCGGGAAAAATCACCAAGAAACAATAAGAAATAGAAAACAACAATTACTTTTTACTGTTTGGGTGAATAGATAACTTAAGTGTCGTATAATCAAGTATATTACATAATTTCACATAATCAGTTTCAAAACATACATCCAAACACTCTTTAGGATGAAAAAATCTGTGTTTCCGTTTGTTTACTAACCTGTCGGCACCTTTACAAAGTAAAAGTAGCTTTCCTTCATCGTCCCTAACAATAACAGACATTCTTTTTCGCGTGCTATTGAACTCTAAAACGTCCAGAAGTTCATACGACCTGCAAAAAATATAAAACATTAACACACTTTAAAAAATATATGCTAAAACTTACCTAATAAACGAGAAGAAAAAACACCATACCTTTCGACAATTTTCTTGGATTTAGGATCAAACTCCTTAAAAAAAACACTCGTTTGCGTCCTTTTATAAAATTCAAACCCGATTTCTCTAGCTGCAATCACAAAAGCTGACTCATCAGGTGACTCGGCTTCATATGTCACTTTTCCCGTAACTTCATCCACATCGGGAATCGCAGTATGACAAATCGCCAATAAACGGAAAAACTTTTGAATCACATCTGAATGTGGTTCGTGAATCCATCTCCCGTTTACGATCCTTTCATCTTCAAAATTATATCCTTTAACAGATAAATGAGAATAAGCATCATTATCATTTTCAACGAAACGATCCTGACCGTTCATTCGTTTAGCCATAGATCTCTCGACTTCTGTAAAACCACGCCCATAAGCAGTCCCCGCGACAGAACACTTTATAAACTCCATTGAGTTACAAGTCAAAGTTCCGGTTTTGTCTGACAAAATGGTGTCGATTTGACCTAGTTCTTCGGTCAAATTCGAGGTTCTGGCATGGGCCGGTTTGTCTGATTCCTCATCATACATATCAACATCGTTGTTGATAAAAATCGTCTGTAACACTTTTACAACTTCTATAGATACATATAAGGATATCGGAATCAAGTAGCTATAAAGCATTACCCCTGTTAAAAAGTTCAAAAAGGCCGCCAATGGAGCTCTCTTTGGATCAAAGAAAACATCCGAATCATCTGGTCGTAAATACCATCTTTTCATTCTATCTCCATCTAAATCCTCTTTAGTCGTGATTCCAAAATAAATCGATCCAACAAACGCCATTAGAAATAAGACAAAGAACAAGAAATAGATGATCTTATCCATTCGTCTCTCGATTCTACTTCTTTTTGAAGGTGGGTCAGTTGAGTTTTGAATAACTTTAGTATCATGACCCGTGAAAATAACAGCACCGTAAATGTAATCTGTGTTTCGGAGCTTGGAATCTCTTAAAAGAAGTTGTTGAGGTGAAAGTGGATACCGTTGTTCTTGAAAATTCATCGTTCCAACAAAAGTATACAGACTTGCATTTGGATCTTCGCATCTAACGGTTGCTTTGAAGTTACTGAACTTTGAATCTTCATTGATTGAAGATGTTACATCTAATGAGTGTTTTAACTTCAAATTTGTTTCACCGTCTAGATTCATTGTTTCAACGTAACAAATGGCGTCATCGTAGCTAGATGAAAGTAAGAGAAGGTCTGCAGGGAAGAACTCATCTTTTTCGATTTTTACTACATCGCCTACTCTTAGTTGTTTCCACTGGCTAGTTTTGAATACTCCACCACCACTGTGGACTTTGACTTTCCGATTATTCACTTGGTGATCCTGTATCAAGATTGAGAATTTCGGAATTAAACGAGGTTGACTTCCTATAAAAAAACTTCCAAGATTTTTCAAGAAAACACGAAGCAAACAAAACGAACAACTTTTAACCTTTTATGTATATTAGCACTAATCCATAATTTCAAGTCAAACTTAAAGAGGGAATTTGCAAATTACTTATAATTTTGTTGCGACGAAATTATTCAAATTACAATTTTATACTATTAATCTTAAAAAGTCTGTATCAAACAAAACACCAAATTAAGCGAATGGTCCTTGTGATTGTACTCAAATTTTCAAGCATTGTCCTTAAATCTCAGAATTTACACCAAACTAACGATGTTACGTCTCAAGAACATAACTTTGTTGATCTACAGGACAACTGAATGACCAAAATACCCTTTCATTTAGTCATTTCACTTGGTCCGTAAAAGAGTATTGCAGTCATTTCACCTGGACTAGAAACCACTAATGTCACGTTTTAGAGACATTGGGGAGTCTAGCATAATTTCTCAAACTCATGGACTATACGTAGAATTTAAGTACAATCACAAAGATCATTCGCGTACTTTACTCTAAATAAAAAAGGAGCTAGTTTTAACAACTCATGGCATGGTTTTTAAGTTTTCTTTCTATATTAAGCCTTAAACACTACAAGCAACAAAACCATATATTATATCACATTGTAACTAATCATAATATATCCAAAATTCAACGTTAAAAATTAGCGAAAATCATACCTGTTTTTGTCTTTGCCAATCTTCAATCCCTTCCTTAACCATAGTAGCACCAATAACAATAATAAGTGGTAAAATAGCACTAACAGCTGAATAAGGAGCTAATGGTGTAAATGCCAATATCCCAGTAACCAGAAAATAAAAATTCGCCACTCTTCGAAACTGCTCAAACAACGATTTCGGTATAAATGTTACTGGTGTATACTTAGTTAACTTCACAAAATTACCACCATAACTTTGTAAATTACCCTCTGATCCATTTTCATTGATATAAACTACTCTTGAAAACCCTGGCCCACCTATTTGTGAATGGTCTTCTTCAAATTCTGTTCTTCTTATTGAGTGCATTTTTCTAAGATGCATTTTTTTTCTCCAATCTTTTCCCATTTTTAATAAAGTTTAGAGCTTTTTCTCTAAAAATGTTGTAATTATGAAAAATAATTAATACCCAGATCAAGAATTGCTGAAAAATTAATAAAAATTTGTGCTTTTTTACAAAAGAAGATTTAATTATAAAAATTAATAAATACCCAGATAAAGAATTGCTGAAAAATGAATAAAAATTGGTGCTTTTTTACAAAAGAAGTTTTAATTATGAAAAATAATTAATACCCAGGTAAAGAATTGTTATAAAAATAATATATAAAGATTGGTGTTTTTTTGCACTGAATTGGTGGGAAATTTGAAACCCAGAAATTAAATTTGAATTTAAGTGAAACCCAGAAAGGAAAATTTAAGAAAAAATTGGGATGATTAAGAAGATATTAAGTTTTTGATATCTAAGGAGTGAAAAAATAAAAGAATAAAATGTTTATAAATTGGGAAATGAATGAAAAATGGTAATTTTATAATAAGATTAAGAAGAAAAAGATGGGAAAAAAACATGAGGCAAAAATGGCAACTGTTGACTTTTCTTTGAAACCAGAAGGTTTGACTTTGACAGAAGACTATGTTTGAATTCAAAATTCTTCTTCATGGCTGCTTGATGAAAAGTTCAAAGCAAACATTAACATTAATTAATTGACTAATTAAAAGATTTTGATGCTAAGGGTTGTCACAGATTGTTTTTGTTTTAAATTGTTACATATTATCATAACGTTTTTAGTATTTTTAACATCTCTACTTATAATCATACGGGATATCTTTAATCTTTTATTATATAATAAAAGAGAGAACTTAAATAACATATGACGAAATAAGGTTGATTGGATGTATTTATTTCATTGATTTCAGTCGTTAGATCAGATTGATGATGTTATCAAAAACTATTTTCATTTTACATCCTTTTACAATATATAATTACATTCTCTTTAATTCCATCTCCACTGAAATAAAAAATATAATTTTAATTTACGTATAAAATCGTAAATGTACATATGTTATTATAACTATAAACAATATGCGTATAAACGTAAACGTATACATGTTATTATATAACTTAAAAGCGACATAAACATAAAGTTTACGTTTTAACTTTTTATCTTTATCCGCGTTATCGTGGGACAATAACCTAGTTATATAAATAATAACTTCATTAATTATTATATAACCTAAATTATTTAATTAATATTTAGTAAATTAATGAATGAGTATTGATAGGTTGTGGTGTATTGGACACCTATTAAAAAGTTATATATTTGATGGTCTTAAAAGATTTTCAGGATGATAATCTAAATATATGAGACGGTTTTTAATAAAATATAATTAAATAATATGTATTTTTCTAAAAAATAATTTACTATTTTTACAATAAGATAACTGACTAAAATATATTCTCAATGATATTGATGTTATATTATATTTTAATAAATACTATCAAGTGGAAAGTTATTACGTCATAGAATAGAGAACATTCCATAGTGTGAAAAAGACTTCCCAACGGTCTAAGCCACTATAAATTAAGCCAGATTAACTTATGAAATGGTCTTTCATCTTATGTTCAATTTACATATTTAAATTATAGTTTTTTTGGGTCAAGAAATGGAATTGATGAAGCTATTGAGTGTTTTGTGTGTGTTTTGTTCGTGAAGGGTCCGAACTAAAATCATCAAGAATAATCAGAAGTGAAGTTTTCATTTCGGAGAACAAGTTAGTTCAGATACTCTGAACTAAATAAAGTTCATCCGAAGTGAAAATAAGCTGAAGAATAAGTTAAGTCAACAAGTTAACATTGAAGATATCAACTCGGAGGCTGAAGACTTTGATACAGAACTGCAGTGAACTCCCCAAGTTGAAATTAAGATGATGATATGTTGTAATAATTTAGTTCGTAGTGTTTTAGATTTTGTCTATAAATAGTGTGATAGGTTGTTATCAGTTTGTTGTCTTTGAACCCGGAACTCTCTCAAAGAGGTTCCGTCGAGCTTGAATGTATGTTGTAACAAGCTCGATCCAAAACTTGTAACCACTATCAATGAAATCTTAAACAGTTACGCATTTTGTTGTTGTTTATCAGTTTTTTCAATTTCAATCACAATTTCGATTTCATGTTTCCTTCATTTTGATTCCAAACTCAGGTCATGAGATTCCACATCATGACCTGTTTCAATTCGATTCGCTAAGTGATAGAGAGCCGAGTCAAATTCAGAACCTGTTAGTTTTATACTGTTATAAATTAAAATAGTTGAATTTAAATCAAAGTAAATTCGTTCCTTGTTAACTATAACCAATGTTCGTTAACAAAGTCATGTTTCATGATCAACATAAGAGTAAAATAGATAATATTTTTTTTTTCATATTCAATTCTCTCAAAAGAAGAATTTCGGCGATTACTCCTTAACTCCGTGTACCTTTAGTACCAACTGGCATCAGTACCACCTACCATTTCAATTTTTTTCATATTCATTTTTTGTCACTAATTAGTAATTACACTAACCACATACATAATATGTCCAAGTTATATTTATGACACAAAGCACGGGTCAGTGATACCGGTGTAACTAAATAAATCCATAATTTAAACCAAACATGATTTAATTTTTGAATTTGAAATCGTTTTATGGTTTTAGGTTCTGTAAACGATTCCACCTGAATTTAGAATTTGAGTTTCGAGTAGACCAGATTACCCAAAAACTAAGTATATAAAAGTGAGAGTTCTTACCGACTACTTCTAGACGATAAACTTTTGTTGATTTTATTAAATGTGCAAAATAGGGTTTTAATAATTCGTTTAATTTGAGTTTTAGTATGAATAAGATTTTGATATGTTCTTATATTTAGATTTTAGAGTGAACATGGTGTTACGATCCCCACATCAGCCATATATGGGATTGGTTGGTGGTTTATAAGCCTAGGTGTCCCCTCCTCCTTCAACTTGATTTTTTGAGTGAGTTCTATATCTAGCTTATAGATACGAGCCTAGTATAGGATAAATTCGTATCAAGTGGTATCAGAGCAACCTACCTCTTCGGGTTCCAACACTCGGAGTGGTGGCCTATGGAGTGGTGGATTGAACCAAAGGGGTGCCAACCGCGACCAACATAGTCGTGACCAACGAGATCGGAGTGGTGGTCTATGGACTGGTGGCTTGGACCAAAAGGGTGCCAACCGTGACCAACGAGGACGTTGGCTCTTCGAAGGGTGGTGTATTGTTACGATCCTACATCGGCCAAGTATGAGATTCGTTGGGGGTTTTATAAGTCTAGGTGTCCCTTTCTCTTTTAAGCTAGTTGTAGATTTTTGGAGTGAATTCTACAACTAGCTTATGGATAGGAACCTAATATGGAATGAGTTCGTATCACATGGTCTAGTAAACGTGTCATATGCTGTTTTTACTAATGATGCCATATTAATATAGACTTGATTGTACCGAAATACTAAAATAGTTTATAGCTTTGGACACAAAATTCGAGTGATTCTTACTAAAATAGTTTATAGCTTTGGACACAAAATTCGAGTGATTCTTTTCGGTTCTAATCAATGCTTATCGACTTTCTAATTTGAGGTAGTTTATGTAAATTTTAACTTTGAAATCGCATATTTTTGTATTTTAACAAAATTTAAAAAGGTCATTCATAATTATGTCGGGCCTATCGAGGATAATATATGTAATGCGAGTTTTGTGTATATTAATAGGCATGTGTAGTACATGAAGAGCTATATCAAAAATAATGAGCGGTAAGAATAACCTAAATATATTACAATAACGTATTTTATTTAAAACCCACAAAACAAATGACATAGAATCCCTTGAGAGCTTTTGGTACTTTATCTTCTAAGTGACCCATTTCCACCCAATTCAGCCATTAAGAAGGCCCTAACATGAAGTAGTTGTACATGTAGCTTGGTGTGGAAGATGATATATGTAATAAAAAAGGAAGATTTAGCAATCACAAATACGACGTAAAAATACTCGAAATAATGGCAACAAAACTTCCCTCAAAATAAATGGGTTCATTTAGGTTACAACTTTAATGGATACATTGACTGTTCATAAGTAAATAGTAGTGAAAATTTTAACCCATTTACTTATGAATAATGAATGGGTAGATTTAGGTTACGATTTATTTATACCGGGGCAAATATAAAACATACGGTTAATTGGGTTGAAACTTGAAAGTGCATAATGGGTCAAAAATAACCTAATGCATATTATCAATGGGCAGAAACAAAAAAAAGTGATATCAATAAGAATCTATATTTTTTTTCTGTACTTTGGGAGGTTTTAAAGTTTTATATCTAAAAAATTCACTTTCTGAGAGTTTTGACCCATTTACTATTATAGACTTTGGACAATTTACGACCCATTTGACCCATTCATAAGTAATTGATTCGAAATTGCACCCTCCACCCATTGGTAGGCCTTTTATATGATTATTCCACTAATATCACAAATATTTATATTTATTTCAACACATGATTTGAACTCACATCTCCTAGTTGATGGGTCACGATGATATAGGGCTAGGCCCCAAAACGTATTGGTTTTTATATGTTTATTTAAAATAAGGTATTCTCAAATATTAATTCTCTTTTTCGAAGTATCATATTCAATGTAAAGTATCTAACAAATAGATATATTCTTGCTTTGATACAAAGAAGTATCATATACATAGTGACAACTCGTGTGAAGTTAAAATTAGGTGTGTAAATTAGTCGACCGATTTTGAGGTCGTCTCGTTTAAGTTATATAGAGCACGAGATCAAGCCCGGTTCATCTCAAGTGTCATATGAAAGAATCGAGCTCAGCTCATGAGAAAATTTACAAGCTCAACTTCGACTCGTTTATATAGAAAAATTATTATTAGTTAATTACTTTATGTATATAAAATTAATCTTCTATAAAGTATATGATTATAGATATATCAAAAATGTAATGTATTGCTTTTCTAAAAAAGTATATAATGTATTATTTGAAATAACTTTTTATAATTTAAAATATAAAAACATTTCTTATTTAAGTATATATTATATTACATATATATTCATATTACATTATTTGAAAACTACTTTAACCTCGTTAAGGCTCGCGAATTTTGTGAATGAAGTTTGGGTTTGAGCTCGTTTATTAAAAGAGCTTTAAGTTTACTTCAAGCTTGGCTAGAACTCGTTTAGGCTCGTTCGAATTGAGATTTTATCGAGTCGAGCTCGAGTGGCTGACAAGTAATTCGGCTCATACACCCGTTGCAATAAAAAAATAGTTACGGTAAGCAGTTGTGTTTTATAGAAAATAAAACAGCAAACACCTTAACAGTAATAATTTGGAATCATAAAGATATAGCCACTATGTATAGATATCGTTTAAACTAAATTTAACAACTTAGAGGCTTGGGTTGTTTCTAAATCTGAAACAGGATCCGAGCAAAGTGAAACAAAGTCGGGTCAAAATAGAGAAAAATAGATCCCGAAACTGAACTAAGTTAAACCAGTTTATAAATAACGCAAAGACACTGATAAACGAAGTGATAATAAACCCAAAGATAAGGGAAACTGGATATGATTTCTACTTCGGTTGATGCATTTGGGTATTGTAGCAAGTCTCATAGCATCATTACCTCAACATAAATATCCAGCTTTCTGCGGATCCTTATTTGCACTTTCTTTTGCACGGGTGACTTGGCCAATATAAGTTTCGTGAAGTCCATTACTGGTTTCACGGACATGATTCAAGATAAACTAAAACCCATATTTAAACATTTTATAATACAATCATCATAGACCATCTCCCCAGAATCATACACGACCGAAAAAGACATTGAAAAAAAAGTGATAAAAACCCAAATGTTATCATGGTCGCTTGAATATGATTCTTGCTTTCGTTGAAGCACGCTCAAATTGTAACAAGCCTTTTAGCATCTTTATTTCTTCATGAAAATCCGTCTGGTTGTTTATCACTATTCTCACTCTCTTTAGCATCGGTGATTTGCCCAGGATAAGTTCAACAAAATCCATTCCCGGCTTCATGTTGGTGAAATTTGTAATCACTATTTCAGGAAGATGATACAAGTTAACGGACGAGTAGTCCTGCATATCAAAAGACTAATGGCAGCTGGTGACGCAGCTTCTACCGAGTCGAGCTTCAATTAAAAAGTAAAATATTTCAAAATCAAATTAAGCATGAGAAACATATATCAAAACATATTATATCATGTATACTATTTTACCTCAATTATAAGTTTCTCTATATTTGGGGAGGTTGTAACCAAAACAAGCGCAAATTGTAACTCAGCTTTTTTCGCAAAGCACAATCCGGAGAATTTAAGAACTTTGGTCAATCTCACAACAGCTGCTAAGTTGATAGAAAAAAGGTGGAACTCGAGTATTGGACCATGGTGTAGTAATAGGATTGGGTAGACAACGTGTAAGAGTTTATCCTTGACGGATAAGGACAGATGACGACGTGATCCCATAAAAAGTTGATTAGCAAACTCGAGTTTGGGAATGTTTAGGCAGTGGTACCTCCAGTCTCGAGATAGGATACATGTTCTGAATGCATCTCGCATTGGCATAAGAGTTAGGATCGTTTGTATGATATTCGAAGGAAGATTGCTAATCATATCAAAAGGTAAACCTTCACCTTCCATCCTAGAACAGTAGACAACACGTATAAAAAATGCTATAAAGAAGAAATATCACCAATAAATAAACTCACAATCTTTGGTATTATAACTCATGTCAATTACAGATTAAGGCGTGTTTGTTTTAGCTTATATAAATAATGGCCTTACGAGCGTATTGAAAACTGGAAAATTCAATAAGCTCGATTTTAGTGGCTTATGAGATTTTCAAAATCTAAGGAAACTCATAAGCCCAACATATGAGCTAAAACAAACACCCTCTAAAAACTCATATGGCTAAGTGCATGAGAATGCAATAAACTTTGACCGCTATTGTCCGTATCCAACTTTCAAAAACTCTATTGTGTGTATTCAACTTTTATCTTTATACAAATGATGTAAGAACCGAGTTTTTTTTTTAGAAATTTAAACCGGTTGCACGTCAACAAAAACCCGGTTCTTTACATCATTTGTTAAAAAATAAGAGTTGAATACATACAATAGAGGTTTTCAAAGTTGAATACATACAATAGCAAATCGAACAAACACTACAACAAAAACAACTTTTGGCGACGACATGTCATAAGGTTTTCCCGACGACATGTCGTTGCCAAAAGGTTTTCCCGACGACATGTCGTCGGCGATAAGTCGTCGGGAAAAGTTCGTCGGGGAAACCATTTGGCGACAACAAATGGCGACGACTTGGTGGGGCCCACGTTGACTTTCAACGGATTTTGAAATTTTGTTTTGTCGCTAAAAGATTTTCATTTTTTTTATTAAATTTATTATTTTTAATTAAAATTTATTATTAAAATAATTTTTTATTATAAAAAAAAGTGGGGCCCTGGCCTTTGGCGACGACATGTCGGCGACAAAGGTCCTGCAGATTTTTTTTTTACAGCTTATTTTCCAGCTTTTCGCTCATACCGACCTGTACAGCTTATTCAAACAGCTTATTTCCAGAAAAGTTCAAACCCGACAATCAAATATATTAAAGTCATAATCATTAAAACATAAAATAATTATCCGAAATACACAAATAATCCGAAAATTTGATAACGAAACATAATAAAGAAAAACGATAAAATGTATTAAAAAATCTAAAATTGTTCAAACATACATGAATCAATCAACATTGTCTTCATCCGTATCGTCTTCCGTCTCTTCGCTTTGATGATCATCAACTACGGGATAATTTGGCACAACAAAACCCGGGTTTGATGCTTGAAACGCTTGCAAACATCGTCCCATCTCTTGTTGTACCCTTTGTTCGATCACATTGTCATTTATGTCCATAGTTGATGAACTTGGTTGATTTGATGAAGTTGGTAAAGAACTAGTCGCCGACATAGGTAGCTTTCTCCCCCGTCCACGATTGTGGCCACCACGCACTCCCAAAACCGCATCCATTATGTCCTCCTCACTTGTCAACGGGGATCGAGTCTTCAAATCAACCATTTGCCGCTAAAAAGTTACAAGATATTAATTATTAGTCGCGGTTGATAATATATAACCCATTTGACCCGTTTTTAGTTGTTTGATACTTAAAATTTATGTTTTACCCATATTGACCCGTTTCACCCATGTTAAGCTTTTTACCCGTTACAAAATGTTAATTAATAGTTTCGGTTGATAATATATAACCCATTTGACCCGTTTTTAGTTGTTTGATCCATATATCTTATGTTTTACCCGTTTTGACCCGTTTCACCCATTTTAAGCTTTTTACCCGTTTTACTCATTTTACTTACATGCAAAGTTTCCGCTTCCTTGGAAACCCATTCCTTGTTCCGCTTATCGACATGCATTTCCTCATAATTGTCGATATGACTCGGATAATCACGGTTCGGGTCCTCGTCTCGCTATTAACACATTAAATTAAATAATATCAATGAATCAAATTTATCACAACTAATTAAATACATAAATATTAATACTAATGAATGAAATGCTACTTACCCGATACACCCTCCTACTAACATAAGATCGACTTCCATGCTTACTTGCGTATTTTTGTTTACTCCAATTTATAATCATACAATTCATAAACATACACTTTTTATATACAATTCATAATCATACAATTCATAAACATACAATTTCTAAACATACAATTCATATTCATACACTTTTCCAATTCATATTCATATTCATATTCATATTCATACACTTTTCCAATTCATATTCATATTCATATTCATATCTCTAAACATACAATTCATATTCATACACCTAGATAACACATTTCCAATTCTAAACATACAATCTATAAATACATTTCCATCATACAATTCTAAACATACAATTCTAAACATACAATCTATAAATACATTTCCAATTTATAAAAAAGTCTAACCTTTAAAAGAGGAGGTAGGAGATAACACCGGAAAAATCACACCCTACAATAACATAAATACCCAAATCAATAACATAACAAATTACAACCCTAAAAAATCCATAAATAGCTTAATTTTAATAAATAAAAAAAATATAATACCTAGATATGGTGGTGGTGGCGGGTATATGGTTGTGACGGGTATATGGTGGTGGTGGCGGGTATATGGTGGTGGTGCCGGTTATATATGGTGGTGGTGGCGGGTATATGGTGTAGGTGTTGATATTTGAGGGATTTTGTGAGATTTATGGTGTTTGGGTGGTTTGATGATGGTGGATGATGAATAATTAACAAAATAATTGCAAAATCGCCGGTTGGGGTTTGAGAGATTTGTGTTTGTGTTTTTGTGTTTGTGATAAATGATAGTTAGAAAAGGGATAAAATCTGCTCAGACCTTTCCCGACGACATTTCCCGACGACAAGTCGTGCCTAAAACCTAGTCGCGGGAAACGAAAAGTTTGGGGGGGAAAAGTGTTGACTTTTTTTTGACCACATTTCCCGACGACATGTCGTCGCCAAAACCCTATGGCGACGACATATATTTTGAATTTTTTTTTTTTCCTATTTTCAATTTTCATTAAGATAAGAAATTGTAAAATAATAATGTATATTAATTAAAATAAGCCCTAATTAAAATAAGCCCTAACTTTTCGTCGATGCTAACTCATTTGTCAAATTCGGTGGTCTTGAAACTCATACACGACTTAAATCGACACTTATTACACCCGCATTAGATGTTCTCCGGAAATCATATATTGAAACTCATAACTATCTAGTAGCACATCATATCTTAGTTGCATCACGTTTTCGTTTCTCACCCATTAGATGTAACACATTATATAGTGTGATTGTTGATTAAAACCGGTTACACATTTGATTGAATTGTAATCGAACAGTTAATGATGTACGTAAAGGGATAGTAATTATCATTACTATCATATCATTGTTGTCGAAGTTTAATGATCGACCGATTTAAGCCTATATTTGTGTCAATAGAACCACTTACTCGATTGAATGATATCATTGCCAATTGTGTAACACACTCGAGATGCAATGATTCGTAATGTTGTTGATTACATGTAAAAAAGACTTTTAATAAAACCGGTTACACATTTGATTTAATTGGAATGATCGATATGATTTATGGTATAATCGAACAGTTAATGATGTACGTAAAGGGATAGTAATTATCATTACTATCATATCATTGTTGTCGAAGTTTAATGATCGACCGATTTAAGCCTATATTTGTGTCAATAGAACCACTTACTCGATTGAATGATATCATTGCCAATTGTGTAACACACTCGAGATGTAATGATTCGTAATGTTGTTGATTACATGTAAAAAGGACTTTTAATAAAACCGGTTACACATTTGATTGAATTGTAATGATCGATATGATTTATGGTATAATCGAACAGTTAATGATGTACGTAAAGGGATAGTAATTATCATTACTATCATATCATTGTTGTCGAAGTTTAATGATCGACCGATTTAAGCCTATATTTGTGTCAATAGAACCACTTACTCGATTGAATGATATCATTTCCAATTGTGTAACACACTCGAGATGCAATGATTCGTAATGTTGTTGATTACATGTAAAAAGGACTTTTAATAAAACCGGTTACACATTTGTTACTTAAACTCTTTACGCCTCTTTAAAATCTTACTATATACTATATATAAGTATGAGTATCTTTATAAACGTCTATCTATCTTCAAAGTACACATATATTTTCAATATCCAATCGTAATCTTAAAACCTAATGACAAAAGGACTTATCTTTTATCAAAACACGTTTGTAACTTAATTCCGAATGACTTATTATTTAAAGTATTTCAAACGTCTATAATACCTATTTATCATTATTATTTGAAATATTATACAAATCAAACATAAGTAAAGTATGTAATTATTAATATAACAATTTATTATAAATATATAGATATAATACTATAATTATTACAATACAAATTATATATTACTTTTTTAAATAATATTTCAATTTCATATTACTTTTTCAAATAATATTTAAATTTTTAATGGATATAAGTATATTTAAAAAAATATATATATATTTTCTAAATAAATTATATTTAAATTAAATATAATTTAAAATAATATTTAATTATTATTATTTATTTCAGATTTTTTTTATTAAAAAGATTTTTTAAATTAATTTTAATTAAAATGAAATTTAATTATTAATTTTTTTAATTAAAAAGGTAATTATTTTAATTATATTTTTAAATGATATTTAATTATTATTATTTTTTTATTAAAAAGGCTTTTGTCGTCAAAAGTAATATATTTTTAATTTTTAATTTTATTATTAAATGATATTTAATTATTAAATTTTTTTTTTACTAAAATAGTTTTCCCCACGACATGTCGTCGCCAAAAGTGGCGCGGGAAATTATTTTCATATTCGCGCCAATATTTTTACACGACAAAAAAATATATATATATAATAAACCTTTCCCGACGACATGTCGCCGGGAAAAGTCTCGGTCGTTTTTTTGACCAAAAGAAAGTCAAAAAAAACAAATTTTTGTCGTTTAGTGGGACTTTAAGGCACGAAATGGTGTCGTCGGGAAAAGTGTCGTCGGGAAATGTTATAATTCTTGTAGTGAAAGTTTGTTACATTTTAATGCACTTATAGTAGACATTATCATCACATTGAACAATTCGTTTCCGACTAAGAAATCATTACACCTCACATTAAATAATAAATAGAGGTATACAGTTGAATTTAGAAGCTTATATTTCATCTTTACTGACTTACAAAAACAACAATATCAATAATAATCACATATACATATACATACTCAATTCAGGATAAACAGTTGTGCTTATAAAAAAAAGTGCTTATTTCAGCACAAAATAGGCTAATAAGCACTTATTTCAATATTCAAAAGAAAACCCTAGAACAGGTTACACTTATTTTCAGGTCGTAGCCGGTGTAGAACGAGCCGGTCATACGAACCCACTAAACTGTTAATTTTTTTAAGTTTTAGTAGAACTTTAGTGTAATCGTAATGCAATTGAAGTATAATTTTGATTATGAACCCACTGATTTTATACGCAAAGAATACTTAATTTAATTATAACCCGGATGAACAAATTTTCTGACTACCTCTTGATTTGCTCTGAATCTTTACTTTAGATTTGAGAGGGTTTTTTTCATGAAGACGCGACCCGACCCGTTTCACACACCATGAAAAAGGTTCGGAGAGCAACATTTATAATTTTATATCAAGGACTACAATTAAGTTTAGATTTTGTTGATATCTTTAAGAAGTTAAGAAATCTTTTTTTAAATAACCATTCTTTTCGGTAAACTTATATTATGTGTCTTAATTTCTAAGTAAACCAAGTAAACCGTTAACAAATAACCGTTCTTTTTGGTAAACTTATATTAGATATATTGAGTCAACAAATTTATATATTTGGAGTAAATTATATGTTATTGTTTTTTTGGTTGTACCAAACTAACAAATATCATCCTATACTTTGAAGAATACGTTGTTCATTTCTAAGGTACATATATATTTCTAAAGGTTTTTGTCCCTCGTCTTAACGACCGTTAAGTTACAATAATTGCATCGGGTTAATAAAATTAAGAATATGACTGAGATCAAAAAATTGGGAAAAACTCGACTCGTCACCCAACACCACGTTCTCTTTCTTAAGTGACATGTTTAATATTAACATGTGTTTGAAGCCATTATTGAAACCCACTTTTCCTCTTTTTATTTGGATAAGATCTTAATATAGATTAAAATATAAAACTCGTGCATGTTAAAAAATATATTTAAAAAAGTACTATCTAACATTATTTTAGAAATTATATATTTTGTTTACTGTTACTTTAAAATCTATAATATATATATAACATTAAACGAGCTTTTATCATATGTATGTAATTTCAAAAATAGTTGTCGTATATGTAAGAATTTACGTGACAGCCATGTAATATGGCATATCATCTATTTAGATGATTTTTTATAGACCGAATACAAATATGTATTTAAATTATATAAAATAAAAGACTAATTTAAAATTAGATATTATATACGTTTTAAAATAAGTTAGATACATTTTTCTTTCCTATTTAAATAGAAGAGTAAATTACATAGATCGTCCCTAAGGTTTATATGGAATTACGGTTATCGTCCCTAAGTTTGAAACGTTGCATGGATGGTCCCAAAGTTTAGAGTAATTACGGATTTCGTCCCTATTTTAGACGTCCGTCTATTTCACCGTTAAGGTTCCCTCACGTGTTAAACACGTGAGGGGTATTTTGGTCTTTTCGTCATTTTCAATTATATTACCCTTTTTTTAAACTAACACTTCATCTTCCTTTCACCTCCCTCACGTGTTAAACAGAAAAGGATCAAAATCAAAATCACAAAATGAAAATTCATCAACACAACCTTCAACTTCTTCAAATCATCATCATCAAGATTTCATTCCTAAATCAAGAAACCCTAATAGTAATCGGCGGCGGCTACAGGACGCAAGAAACCCTAACAGAGACGAAGCTTTAGCACCACCACCGCTACAGGACGCAATAGTAATCGGCGGCGGCCATAACGGCCTAACCGTCGCCGCAGACCTAGCTCAATCAGGCCTTTCCGCCGTCGCCGTCCTTGAACACCGCCACCTCATCGATTTAGAAAAGGACCATTTGAAACCTTGAATCTGTGAAGTAATATCAAATCTGTCGAACATCAAACCAACGAACATCAAATTGATTGTCGAATATTCAATCGTGATTGGCCTTGAATCTGATTTGCCTTAATCTGAACAATCGCCGAAGATGTTTGAAACCCACGAACTTATTGTGAATCCAGGAGACGAACAAGGAAGAAGAATATGTTTGTCAGTTGGATTTCCTTTGCTGATTTTGATTTGCTGATTTTGATTTGAGTGATGTTTGTTCAATTTTTGTGGTTTGGTATTCATTGTGGTTTGGAAAATGGAATCAATCGCAAGGTGAGGGAGAAATATAGGGGGTTAGCTGCTCACAGAAATAATAAGGAAAAGACCAAAATACCCCTCACGTGTTTAACACGTGAGGGAACCTTAACGGTGAAATAGACGGACGTCTAAAATAGGGACGAAATCCGTAATTACTCTAAACTTTGGGACCATCCATGCAACGTTTCAAACTTAGGGACGATAACCGTAATTCTATATAAACCTTAGGGACGATCTATGTAATTTACTCTAAATAGAACTAACATATCATTTTGGTTTTGTCCATTCTCCACCTTTAACTTTCTATCGCAAACATGAAAAAAGTCAAATACATCCAACTATTACCCTTTTTTGTTGAAAAACTTTATTAAGTATTGACGGTTAAACAAGATATATAACATTTAAAGTATTGTCAAGTATTATAAACTATAAACTAGTTTATATCCCGTGTATTGTAGGGGCTATAAACTAGTTTATATCCCGTGTATTGTAGGGGCAAGTAAATAAAAACTATGTTAATACAACATGAAAAATATGTATGAATATTGTATGATAGCAGTAATTATTCATGATTGCTAAAAAAAAGGTAAAAAAAACTATATTGGATAGATAAATATAAAAGTTAAAATTTTTAATCATAAATACTTCTATTTACATTTTTAATCATAAATAGTAAATTTATATGTTAATAACTACTTAAAACTGTTTACATTTAAAAAAGCAATAAATCAGTAATATTTTACTTTACGAAAGAAAATTAAATTGAAGCTTTAAATTTGAGTAATATTTAAGTTTAAATAATTAAATTAGATTGGAGGGAAAGTTAAATCTTAAAATATATTTTTGTTAATTTTCGAACTTAATTTTATACAACAAACTAATTTAACTAAATCATATCAAGTATGATTCGTCAAAATATATATGTAAAGTAAGGTGTTGTTCTTTTGAACTAAAGGTTTTTCCTCTGAATCTGAATACCAGCTCTGAATAATCAGAGGTGGTCCAAAACTCTGAATCTGAATCTGAATCAAAACTCTGAATCCCCGTGAAAATCTTTGGCGTCCGAGAAGATTTGATCTCAGGTGGCTGCCACCAAAATGGCGAGAAGAAGAGAGAGAACAGTGAAGAGATGTTAGGGTTGGATTTTTTGAGTGGGTGGCTGTAATAAAAATAAAAAAAAAGACCTAACCAGAGATGAAAAAAAGATATTTTATGTACGGTTGAATCAAAGATAAAAAGAGGTTTTTTGTCTCTGGTTGAAAAAAAAAAACAACAAAATTTTTAAAACCTCTGACTGGGTCATAGTTAAAAGATTATTCAGATTTTTTTTCAAAAAAGAATAGCACCAAACAATAGTTTTTATAATAACCTTCAATGTAATATGATGTCGAGTTTTTTTATAATAGAAAAAATTTACACCACGCATCAACAACTTTTTATTAGTCTATTTCACTTTAATTATTATCGAAAAATAGCAACAAAAAACTAGCTATAATCTCAAAATGAATTCATTATATCAGATTTCATTTTTATATAGTAGGTTATTTATCCATGTTATAACATTGATTATTTAAAAATATATATATTTCTATTATTCAATAAATATAGATCGGATACTACTTATGAAAAGTCTAAACGATGAAATGATAAAAAATAAAAAAAAAATCTATTGCTCAATAAACATAGATCATGTAATAATTATGAAAAATATAGAAAATGATAAAAAAAAAAAAAAAAAAAGTAAAAAACATTTATCAATCTTTAAAGAGTTAACTATTAATGAAAACTAAAATAAAGTATTTATAAAAAAAAAAATAATAATAATAATGGCACGTGACAAATAAAAAATGTAACGAATATATAGATATAGATATAGATAACTAAAGGTAGTGTGCATATGTACAATTCATCCATTCATCATATATATACACCTCTCATGTATACTTAAATCTCCACACCATCGACCCTTTTACATAACATGGCCTTTCTCCGCCCATTCTCGGCTTTCGTCTTCCTCCTTCTGATAATCACATCACTTGTTTTACAATCATCACTCGCGAATTCACTCAAATGCACATCCGAAAAATTCAAAAACGCAAAAGTATTCGCAAAGTGCACCGATCTTCCTACACTCAGTTCCACACTCCACTACACTTTCACCCCCGAAAACTCATCCCTTTCAATCGCATTCATCGCACCTCCGCCCACACCCAATGGATGGATCGCTTGGGCAATCAACCCAACCCTAACTGGCATGATAGGATCTCAAACCCTAGTTGCATTCAAGAACTCTCATGGAACCATGATTGTAAAGACTTATAATATTACCTCGTATGAGGGGATCGTAGAAGGGAAGATTGCGTTTGAAGTGCCCGAATTAAGGGCTGAATTTTCGGGTGGAGTGATGAAGATCTTTGCCACGGTGAAGTTGCCCGAGACTATGACCAAGTTGAACCATGTGTGGCAAGTTGGTGGTTCGGTTATGAATGGAATGCCCATGAAACATGCATTTTTGCGCGATAATTTGAATGCTAAGGGGACACTTGAATTAGTAGGGAAGGGTAATACCACAACCAGTGGTCCGACACCCGGTAGTCTGGCAGCCGATAGTCCTGAGGTTGCTCCAAGCACTAGTTCGGCATCCATTAATGTTGTAATGTATGGGATGCTTGTATTTCTAGGATGTTTATTACGGTTTTCCTGAAAACCGTAAAACTTGCGAGTTGTATGTTGTATTATATGTTAATTATTTACCTCTACACCTTTAAGAATACATTTCACTTGGTTGAAATATTGTCTAAAGTACCTTTGTCTAAGTAAATTGCAAGTGGATTTTTATCATTTTATTTTGGTAAAGTCGAAAAAATGAACCGAAAATCTGTCACACGGGCACGAGTAAGCTTTTGTAGTTGTGGGGAGTTCATAGCCAAATTTGCAATTTACTCTAAAAGTAAGTTCAAAGCATGGGTGAATATAAAAACCGGAAAAAAAAAAATGAAAAATAATGTTATGGTTTTTAATTTCTCTAGAACCAGATATTTCGGTTCCATTCGGTTTTTGAAGAAAACCAAACCTATTACTACCAAACTGAGCTATTTTCTATTGAATGATATTTTTTTTTTTTTTTTTTTTTTTTTTTTTTTTGTGTTAGAATGGAAGAGAACATTATATTTTCAATAAGTTTTACTATTTTGGTTTGCAATTTTGATATATGTTTTAATCATTAACTTTCTATTATCTTAACAATAGTTTTTTTTGTAACTTTTAAAGTTAGATAATTGAATATTTGAAGTATTGATTGATTTATGTTGCATATTGAGAGACTTTTAGTTGTTGATTCATGTATCAAATTGAGGGAATAAACCCAAAATTGTTAAACTCAAACTGAACCAAACAAAAAAAATCAAAGTTTTAGTTTGGTTTCAGTTTTACCATTAAACCGAGCCATACCAAATTATACTTATCCCTATTTCAAAGTTTGCGATAGATACCAAAATGCCATTTAATTTATAACCTAACTATCATATAACTCGAATCTCAAACTTTATAAGGTTCATCGATTCAGTTTTTAGAAAAGGCTGAAATTTAGGAGAGTCAAACTATGGCAATATAGTTTGGTGTCTATCAATGATTGGCCTCATAAAGTTGCGCTTATATGCACATAGATTGCTTTAGAAAAAAAATATAAAAAGTGTGTTTTTTATTCATTGGATCATTATCTTTATACCCACTAAGAAAATATAAATAAGAACTCGTCCTTGTATGATTAACTGCTAATTTATTTTCCGTATATATATGGAGAAATTTATCAAAGAAATACAACTATAATATATAACTAACTGAACATCGTGTATCATTAATGATGTGAAATAATATGAGTTATAATTTCAAATATTTTTCTTTTCGTTTATATGAACGTGTTTTCAGCTTTATCTTTTAAATTCGTATTAGTAGAGAAGAATCGAAAATAATAAAATTATAATATGTTGAATCTAGTCTTACAGTAAAACGTATAAAAGACAACCCGAGTTAAATTATATAATTTTACCGAGCGAATCATGGGCATTCACATCTCGATCAAAGGGAACTGTGTGCGATTCTCTCGTGAATCGCCTTCAGCAAGGTATGAACCCGCTTATCTAGAAAGAGGGAGAGAGAATGAGAAATCACTCGACTGTTAAGGAGAGGAGAGGGAGAGTTCGACCGCCCTAAGCCAACCAGAACGACAAAGAAGAGTTTTATTTGGCGACCGAGTCGGTTGACTCGGGTCCGGGCGAACCTTCCAACAAGCAGAATAGAAGGTGGCCACAAAGCCATCTCTGTGGAAGGCTGTTACCCATAAGGCCATTTTTATATACAAAAGTTTAACATATAAAAGATATTTTAAGATTAAAGTGGTAGTATCAATTTTTTTTTTTAAATATTCATTAAAATTGAAAGGTTAAAATTGAATCTTAAAATTGAAGAATTAAATTGAAAATATATAATAATGATATAATATAATATTATTTTAATTTTGATCTAAAAGTTTTAAATTAATCTTAAAATTTCATAATCAGGACTTCGTAATATGTGCTTTGATTGATCTCTTTCAATATATATTATAAATAACATGCTATTTTTTTTAAATGCCATTAATAAATCAACCTAACAAATGGAAAAGAGAAAAGTAAAAAACGATTTAGTAATTAGCCCCTTTTCAATTATTATAACTTTACTTTTAATAATTCTGACATTTTTATAATTTAAATAGTTAAGTTATTTTCTTCATCTTAAAAACTGTTTTAAAAAAAAAAAATATTTAAATAATATTAAATAATTAATTAATTTCTATTATAGTATGTACAAGATAATAATCAGAAACTTTATGTTTATGTTTTTTTTAAGTTATTATGAGAAAACAATGTTACATTTATAATAACATATATACAATTACGTTTATAATGTTTATAGTTATAATATTATAATTTCATATTTTGATATTCTATATTAGCGGAATTAAAATAATAATTAAGTAAAATATAGTCCAAATTGATCGGTTTTTATTATATTTCTTTTATTTCAATGGAGATTGAATGAAAGAGAATATAATTATTTATTATAACGGATGTAAAATGAAAATAAATTTTTATAACATCATCGATTGAAATAAAATAATTAACTTATATAAAATTTTTTAATTTATCACGTGATATTTAAGAGTTATTTTATCAAAAAATAAAGATTATACCATTAAACTAATGATATCAGTTATTCAAAATTTAAATGTAGTATTATTTTTGGAACGGAGGAGCTTATTAAGGGGTGTTTGTTTTACCTTATACAACAAGAAGCTTATGGCTTATGGATATTTCGGCTTATGTAACCGTTTATAGGCTTATTACTGTTTAGTATCACGTAATAAACAGGAAACGTAATAAACAGGAATAAGTCCATAATTAATTACATAACACAAAAAATTCGGACTTATAAAACATAAGGCAAAAATAACCATAAGTAATAAGGTGCTTATATAAGCCTCAAACAAATACCCCTAATAACAGGGAATATTCATCTTCTTTTCACCCAAAAGCTTCAATTCTCTATAATTTCTTCAACAAGGTATCCTAAACAACTCTCAATTGATTCAGTTCTTACATATGATTCCTGTCTTTGACTTGACTTGTGTTTCGATTTGCAATAGTTGTTACTGTTTTTTGCTTTGATGGGAGATTTAGGGAGTGTTTGTTTTGGCTTGTTTACGGCTTATGACCTAATGTGAATTTTAAAAAGCTCACAAGCCCTACTTTTTCTTGTTTACGAGCTTATCAAGTTGTTGAGCATATGAGTTTAAATAAGTCATAAGCTAAACTTGATTAACTCAAATTGGCAAAAAAAACGAGTTTATGAGTTTTTCAAAATTTACATAACCAACAAGCCGAAACAAACACCCCCTTAATCGTATTATTTTAAAACGCAAAACGTAAATTGTTTAAGTAAAACTACATTTTAGTTTAGTTTATAAAGATATAAGCACTTATTTCTAAGCATCTTAATCTCTCAAGTGTTTATATAGAATTATATATATCCAAGGTACATCTTTTATCGAATAGGGCATTGTATAATATCCACTTGCATATGTTATAAACTTTCAAAAAGTGTTTCAATATGCGTACTCAGCTCACGTGTCAAGGGTATTTTGGTGATTTTTTGGGATATGACATGTCAGCAAAACGTTTCGAAAGTTGATAAAGTATTGTGAAACAGTTTGAAGTAAAGGTATCGAATCTGTACATTGATAACAGTATTGGAATTTTTTATAAAACTACCTGGTTTTCAAAATTACCCTGGTTTTCGAGCTTAGTACAACATGTAAAGGGAAAGAAACCTTTACATGGTAGGTGCGACCTATGTGAAAGATAAAAAAAAACCCGTTGTGTTGATGGGTCACACCTGCCAGGTGCGATCCATCAACGACACCCTTTAGAGGGTGTGAAGACCACTTCCATGCATGCAACGTAGAAATTCTGCCTATATATCACAAACACTTACACAAAATAAAACAACATACACATCTCCATTTATTTTCTCTTCTTGCCTCCAAACAAGGAGATGTGTATGTTGTTTTATTTTGTGTAAGTGTTTGTGATATATAGACAGAATTTCTCCGTTGCATGCATGGAAGTGGTCTTCACATGGGTCGCACCTAGCAGGTTCGACCCCTCTAAAGGGTGTCAGGTGTTGATGGATCGCACCTCGCAGGTACGACCCATAAACACAATGGTTTTTTTATATCTCACATAGGTCGCACCTAGTAGGTGCAACCCATGTAAATGTTTCTTTCCTTTTACATGGGTCGCACCTAGGGTAGTTTTGTACTAAGCTTGAAAAGCAGGGTAGTTTTGATAATGGTTTTAAAAAAACGGGTAGTTTTATAAAAAATTCGACAGTATACTATTATATACCGAATTTTAAATGTTATTTAACATTTGGCTGTGCAAGAGCCTAATACAATTTTTCTAAATTTGATCAACAGTTGAAAGATGAAAGCTCAGCGTTTACCACCGGACATTATCAGTGATTTACCTTCAAGCATAATACAAAATATTCTAACTCTTATGCCATTACGAGATGCATTCAAAACTAGCATTTTGTCTCGGAAGTGGAGGTATCATTGTGTAAACATATCCAAACTTGTGTTCGGAAATAAACTGTTTGAAGGATCTACTAGTTATCAGTTATCAAACAAGCATCAAATCTTTCTTGTTATCAACACAATACTGTTACTACACCATGCTCCAGTCCTCGAGTTCGGTCTATGTTTAACCAAACTAGAAAGCTGTTGTGAGATTGACCAGATCATACTTCATCTAGCAAGGAACAACACACTTGAGAAATTTTCTCTTTGCATCGGGTCGGGTAATGCCCATAAGTTACCCTCGTCCTTCTTTTCGTTGCAAAAACTAACACACATAACCCTTCATCGTTGTGCAATTGATCCTAAATCAGCCTTTTCTGGTTTTAGTAGACTCACAAGCGTACGCTTTAACAATGTCATGATATCAAAAAACGTGCTATTACATTTTCTTAGGTCTTGCCCTCTAATTAAGAATTTTACTCTGGTAAGATAAGATCCAACATATTTTCATTCTTATTGATAGAAGACTTTCATGAATAAGCACTTGAGTAGTTTCAATCTATTTAATATACTGCAGATTGAAGATAGTAACTATTTCACGGGAAGCGGATATTCTTACTTTTATGACCTATTTCATTGCTTGCCTTTAATTGAGCATCTGCATATGAATTGGTGGCCCGTTGAGGTAATCTATTTCTAGACTGTGTAACTAAAAGTATAGTATTTGACTCATTTTTGTTTTTGATTAAAGGTCTTTGCTTCGGGTGTTATCCCACAAAAGTTCCCAAATGCGATAGTCCACCTCAAAGTTCTTGTTTTATCTGGACTATCCTTTGCAAAAGAAAAGGAATTACGTTCCGCCCTTCTTTTAGTTACAAGCTCCCCAAATATAGAGAAAGTTAAAATTGAGGTAATATAGTATAAATGCTATATATATATATATATATATATATATATATATATATATATATATATATATATATATATATATATATATATATATATATATATATATATATATATATATATATATATATATATATATATATATATTGCTCGTGTGTGTTTTTACTTAGAGGTATCTTTCTTTTTAATAGAGGCTCAAACTAACGGAAGGGGCGTCACAATCTACTATGAACCTCATTGACCAACAAGACTACTCATATGTTAGGTTGGATAATCTTCGTGAATTAGAGATAACAGAATTCAGCGGCTTCAAGATAGAAATTGACTTTGTGAAGCTTATATTGGCCAAATCACCAATATTAAACAAAGTACAAGTGGTGATTCAACAGAAGTTTGGTTCTGATGATAAAAGTTTTGATACTACAAGAGTTGCTAGAGCTTCCACGTGCGTCGAGTATCGCAAAAATCATAGTTAGGTGACTGTGATTTCGACTTCAGCAGATTGATGTTCGTTTGAACTCGTCTTCACTTAGTTGTGTGATGTTTTGTTGGATCGTTTTATTTCAAAGTCAGTCTCTACTTTGAGCTTAGTATTTATAATGTGTTTTGAAAACAAACCTCTGTTCTTAGTGTTTCCGGAGAATCATTTTGATCTTTATTTATGTCGTCTGTCATTTACATCGATAAGAAATAGGTAAATTTCCCCTCATTTACACAAACGCACAACTCGTTCCAAGTTACGAGTTGACTTGACTGGTAGTGAGTTGTCTAGAAATCTGCGAGTGAGGATTATTTATGAGTAATGTGTCAGGTTCCAATCAACACGTTTTAGTTGAGTTTTTGCTTGACACTCCGAGTTTAGATATACCATGTTTATTTTCTTAAAAGTCGACTTTTGAAAAAAAAAAAAAAGAGCCTCTCCTTAACAATAGAAAACTACCCAAAAAGACATCAAAAGGAAACTCAAGGTGGTCCAAGATTAACATCAACGTTCAAACATTTTACAATCCGGTCATCGCAGACATCTTAAGAATCATAAACAATCCAAAAAGACATTAAAACACGAAGTCAAGGCGATCCAAGCAAAGCCAAAATTCCATAGACAAAAGTTACGGTCGTTTAAATATGATCTCTAATTTGACTGACACACGTTGATACTGAAGCAAATCTCTTAGCATCTTTACTTCATCGTGAACAGTAACCCAATTCTCGATCACTATCTCCAGTTTCTTTAGCATGGGAGACTTGGCCAAAATAAACTTCACAAAATCCATTAATGGCTTCATGTTGTAGAAATGTGTAATCTCTAGCTCGCGGAGATGGTCCAACATAACGTATGAGTAGTCTTGCAAATCAAGGAAGTTTGTGACAGTTTGCGATATGGCTTCTGTCGAGAGAGATATCTATGAAAGCGGAAATAGTAAAATAAAAGCATGAGATTGAATTATTCAAACACATTGAAGGATTTATACTATCATTACCTCAATTTTAATATGCTTAATATTTGGAGAGTTTGTAACCAAAAGGATAATCGAATGTAAATCAACTTCTCTAGCAAAGCACAATCCATGTAGCTTAAGACCTTCGAGATGGACAAGTTGAGTCGGGAGCTTTTGTGGCGTAACACTTGTAGCAAAGCACTTTATCCAAAATCCAAAAATCAGCGATTAATTAGCAAGTATAGTTTGTCTTTTAAGTTACACGAGCTATATTTACCTTAATGGGATAAGAATTCATACACAGATACTCAATCAATGGTAAACACTTTAATAGCTCAGCAAAATCAGAATCCCCAGATCCTATAAGATGTTTTTTATCATCAATCTGCAGCGAAACTTGAATTAGAACAAATTTCGTTATCATTTAATGCAATTTCCTTACCAGAGTGAATTTCTTAAGAAGCGGGCACTTGGAAAGAAAACGTAGAAGAACTTCAATAGTTATGCTGACATCGCTAAAGTATAAGCTTGTGAGTTGAGTAAATCCATTAAAGGTCGATGGAGGTTGAATTACACAGTTATGTAGTTTTATGTGCGTTAAATGTGGTAGATGATAGAATGACGACAGTAGCTTATGACCGTCACCAGTCCAAATACCAAAAGCAAATATCTTCAAGGAAGTATTCCGTGATAAGTGATATATGATCTGGTCAATCTCACTACAACTACTTAGTTCCCCGATAAAGAGGCTGAATTCGAGTATCGGACCATGATGTAGTAATAGGACAGGGTAGATAACGTGCAAGAGTTTACACTTGATAGATAAACTATCATGATCTGATCCGGAAAAAAGTTCATCAGAAAACGTGAGTCTGGGAATGTTAAGGGAGTGATACCTCCAGTTCCGAGATAGAATACATGTTCTGAATGCATCTCGAATTGGCATAAGAGTCAGCATTGTATGTATTATATGTGGAGGAAGGCTGCTTATCCTATCCAATTGTAAACCTTCAGTTTCCATCCTATAAACCAAGAGAAACATTACATAAACAAAATGATGTGTTAATGGGGTGTAAACGAGCTCGATTATCCAAGAGTAACTTTGCAGGCTCAAGCTCGAGTCGTTTACATATATATTTATTACTTGTTTTTAATTTATTTTTATAAGTGTTTTCTATTTTAAACGTGTAACCATACACCAAAGGGCATATAACCGAGCGGTTGGTAAGTCACCTACTAACCTAGAGATTATGTGTTCGAGTCCCGTAAGATATCAAGTGACTTAGTACCTGACCCGTGATAAAACTTTTTTACACTTTTTTTTGTTGAATAATGGAAACCGATGTCATTCTCCTTACATTGATAACAATAAATATAGTATAAAGAGAACATAATAAACCCCAACTACCCTAGCCCGTTCATACATTCGAACCGGACCAATATTATTACTACTCTACAATCTCTAATACTTTTAGAGCGTCCCCAACCATAACACCGAAATCGTCGGTGTTATGGCCACGTCACCTTAACACCACCCATAACATAACACCAGAAATACCCCCAGCCATAATACCGAAATCTGGGACCAACACTTTTATTATTTTTCATTTTTTTTTTTTTTACTCATATTATTTTTAATACACTATTAATATTAAAAATATATTAATAATAAAAATAAACTTAGATTAATATTAAAAATAAAAAAACGATACATTAATACTTAAAAGATAAAAAAAACAATACATAAAAAACTAATCGTCTCGTTCGACGGCAAATTCGGCGTGTATTTCGGCCTTCAACCTCTAGACTTCGTCCCGATCCGCTGGCTCCATATCATGTGTTGGCATACGAAGAAATTCCATTTTCCGAAAACGGCGTTTGTCTTGGATCTCCATTGTTTTAGCGATCCTAAGCTCGCGAAGTTCTTTGACAACGCCGTCGTTAAACTCGTCCCGCTTTGAAGTAACATCAAAGGTCGTGGAATTTCATCATGACCATAGAGGTCCGGTTCTGCATCGTCGTCGAGGTCTATCGGTTCGTCAGCGGGTTTAGGATTCAGAAACTTTGGCTATTTGTGCAAAACCTCCCACGCAGCATGATGACGAAATGGGCGTCCGATCTCGGCTTCGTACATGGTTAACGCCGTTGACCGCTTTGTCATCCTCACGCTCGATCGATCTCGCTCGGCACGGTCATGACATGCTATGAAAGGCCGCAAATTTTCGCTCATAGCCCTCCATTTTGAACTTAGTGCATTTTTTGTGAAATGTTCCACCAAACCTTCGTTGAAAATAGCCATAACACGAAACCAAAAAGTTAGACCCGTTTGTGAGTTTCCCTTTCTCCTACACTCCGACACATGAACCCAATTCTCCGCCAAACGTCGTTCTTGGGATTGTGACCACTGAATCTTAGACGTTGGGGCTTCGACTTCCACAACCGTAGCTTTTTTCTTACCTTTGTCTTTTTACGAGAACTACTAGATTCTGCTTGTTGTAGTTGGAACGATTGAGACGGTTGGAATGGTTGTGTTTGGGGTTGTTGGAATGATTGAGTTTGGGATTGGTGGAATGATTGAGTTTGGGGTTGATGGAAAGAATGTGTTTGTGATGATTGTTGTTGTTGCCATTGCCAAAACTGAAATTGTTGCCATTCGTTCATGGCTTGTTGATGGGGTTGAGGTTGCATGTTGTTGTTTCCACCGAGTAGTGAAGTAAAGCCACCGGGTTGTGTTTGGAAATTTGCGAAGCCCAGGGAGGAAGGTGAGTTGGGATCGGATGGCAAAAAATAGTTGAGTTGAGACATTTTTTGGTGTATGGTTTTGTAAAGAGAAAGAATATGATATGGTTTTGTATAGAGAAAGAATATCATATTGTTTTGTATAGAGAAAGAATATGATTTGGGCAAATAATTTGTGTTTGTGGTTGGGTATTTATAGAGTTGGTTAGAAAAAAAAACCAAAAAAAAAAGCAAAAAAACGGTTGTTTCAACGGTAAAAAAAAAATTTAGAAGCGTGTAACCAACGGCTACTTTTTTAAATTAACTAAATAAATTTTTTATTTTTTTTTATTTTACTAACGGTAAAAAAAAAAATCACCACAGAACGCGCGTTACCGTGGTAACGTCGGACGAAAAACGTCACCCCCAGCCATAACGACGTTAGGGGAGGGGGGGGGGGGGGGGGGGGGGGGGGGGGGGGGGGGGGGGCAAAACGCCTTAGTGTTAAATCTCATATATTATTTGGGAATTACGAATATCCAATTACTTAGAATATACAATAAGCTGGTTGTTGACTCATGACAATAAAATCTTTCAAATTTTAACTTGTGACAGTCGTTAGACTACCAGAGTCAACATTTAAAAAAAAGTTATACTTATGTATATAACCTTTATTAAAAGTGTTATTAACAATAGTTAACATGTATCAAAAACTTATACTTTTTTTAATAGGGAGTAAAAATGTAAATTAGCATTTATTAATCAACATACAAAAAGAAACCAAAATTATAACAAAAAGAAACTAAAGTAAAAAACATTATTCTAACTTTATAAAAAGTTAAAGAAATAAAAAAAAACAAAATCAAATAACAGCTATCTTTAGAGTAGTACATAGTAAAAACATCTTTCCTACAAAAAAGAATCTTTCTAGGCAATTAGTCTTTTCTCTTTTTCACATACCGTAAAAAGGAGCTGAGGTGACTCGGTCTCTAACTCGCTAGTCGAGTTGGACTACCGAGTCAGCTCGTTTTACGCGTAGTTTAGCAAACGACTGTTATTTTTCTCGGAAAATAAGCTAAAATTCCTTTTTATCCACACACTTATAATTAGAGTGAACACAATATCTAATACCCTCTAAATCATATCGATATGTAACACTAGTATGAGATCTTTTGTATAATATATTATACTACCGAGAATTGATAGACTAACAGTGGTTTTTGTTTGAGCTTATAATCTTATTGACTTTCTACTTATAAGTCTATATTTTCTTGCTTATTTATTTATGGCTTATAAGTTTATCACAATGGATAATAAACTTTTAAACAGTCATTTGTCTGAAAATAAGTGTTTGTTTCGGCTTATGTATTCGGCTCATATAAGCCATTTTTTCTGGCTAATAAGCTTATCAAGTTACGCTTATAATTTTAAATAAGTCATAAGTTCAACTTCATAAACTTATAAGCTAGAAAAAATAGGCTTATTAGTTTATGAAAAATTATATAAACTCATAAGCCCGTTTAATAAGCCGAAACAAACACCGCTTTAGATATACAACTAACTTGATCATATGACATAATAGTCGTGAAGAGTTTACCTGTAAGTACAGAAGCAAGATCATAAATAAGCAAAACTAAGGACAGAAAGATGAACACACTCAATAACAAGTCTTTGCTTTAGTTCTAGTTTTTCAAGTCCAACTATGTAAAGAAATACTAGAAAAAAGGCATGGTGGGGACATTAAAGGCATTATTTGGTGGTGTGATGGACCCAGACATATTAATATTTTGATAGGTAAAAACCATTAATAAATTAAGAATTTTATAAAAATTGTCATCAAAAGACTATTACACGGCCTTTTGTTATATATTATTAAAACTAGCTTAATTCCCGTGTGATACACGGAGTTGAATTATAAAATTATGCTAAAATGGTTGAGAATAATATGATATATATTATCAATTTGCTTAGTTTTATAAAAATATATCCCCACATTGATTAATTTTGTGTCAAGTATTGTTGTGCTTTAACACGGGTAGTAAAAGCTACAATCGTAAAATTAGTAATTGAAAATCTAAGTTAAATCGTTTTGTTAAATTGTTTTCTTTTTCTTTTATCAAAAGACGTTTGGGTTAGCTTATCTAAAACATCTTAATAATCTTATGCTTATTAAAACAACTTATAGCTTTCTTAAATATTACTATTAAACCTCTTTAAGCGTTAGGCCATATATTGTTGACTATTTTAAATAGCACATAAACTAATTAGCTACAAAGTCGGGTAAATAAGCTAATTCAAACACGCCCATAAACCAATGTGTACCGTGATTATGTAACATATCAAAATAGTAGAAAATAAACAATAAACCAAAGCTAAAACACATATGAATGGGTCAATTCATAAGCAAAATTTTGGAGAACAATGGTTAGTTCTCTAGAACATCTTGCTCATAAGGTTTTAAGAGACACCGATTTCACTGTTGAGTTTACCGAGCATGCCAGGTTGCGGTGGCGCATAGCCGCATAAGTGACATTTAGAAGTCATTCTGAACATGATATAATTTTCTAAAATCTACAACTCCATGAAGCGGGTTCATTCGAATATAAGATTTTTTGTTGCCACTAAATGTAACCACCATGCTAGCTTTATGACTGATCTTCTTTATCTACAGACTACATTTCTGTAGAAAAAAAAAAACAGAGAAAAAACATATAAATTAATTTATCTGACTGTTTCCATTTGGGTATTTCCATATAATTGCCAAAACAAAACTTACTTTGTTTTCCATTTATTAATATGTGTGTTTTTGTCTGGTTATTCATCAAAGGAACAATTTTTTTTCTATTTCATAAGGTACATGACCAGGATGGAATGGTAAATTTAGATCTAAAATATCTTTCAAACTAAAAATCGGCTCACAATGATCTTGCCTTAGCAGCTTTCCAACTAAAACTACACTTAAAAGTTTGATAACCATTTATCTATCCAACCCAGTTCGAGTTTCATGATCACAACTTGGTAATCTTTAGGTAAAAAATATCTAGCAACAAACATTAGGTACATAACCAAATGTAGTTTACAAATGACTTGGGTTCTAACACCTATAAGGCTATAATGTCAAAACATCATAAATGCCAAACAAAAGTACCGATAATAAATCCTATCAAAAACCAAATATCAATCAAAATGAAAAATTGAAACCCTTAAATAGGAAATTAAACTAACCTTACCTTTGTCAGATAAGCATTTATCTACAAAAAGTATTCAACTAATTGACTGCAGTTAAAATAATCAGTCGGTTTCAAGACATTACAACATCTCTGTAATTTTTGGTGCCTGAATATTTAGTCAATGCAAGTGGAAAAAATATTAGTCAACAAAACCTCATATTTTATTAAGAGACTGATATGAATATGATATGAATATGAAATAGGATAACCTGATAGTGTCGTTGCTAGTAGAACTATTAAGTCGATCAAATTCCATTAAAATACCACATCTTGGTAATCTGCATTCAAATTAGGAAAAACAAACCAAAAAGAGGGACAATAGGTGGAATCAAACGGGAGAAAACGCATAAATAAACATACGAATACGATCAATACCTTTTTCATGGTATACGAATGATCCTGATGTTGCTTCTGAATTCGATTCAAATTTAAATCAAAAATCAATTTGAAATAATGAAATCGAAATCTCTGAATATTTTGATGAGAGGAAAGAAGAAAAATTTGAAATAGAAAAATATAGTAGTAATTTGAATTTTTTAAATTGATATCTTTCACTAAAAGATTCCTTTTCCCGAAAAAGTAGATTGGAGAGGAAGAGTGTCAGGGCAACTCAACACACTCTCCAAGATCTCTTCTTTAGTTTAAAAGAAATAGACGGTTTTAATTTAAATAATAAAAAATTATTTAAATAACTTATGACATCAGCATACTAATTTCTTCTCTATCCTCTTCCTACGTGGACAGTCTAAGAAATCGCCACATCGGTCATATGACATCAGCCTCAAGTCCCTTTTATTAGATAAAAGAGATACAGTCATTCATGTTTTGTATTTTGGGTGTCTTTCATTTATTAATTACTAGCAGAAAACTCGTATGATGTAGCGAGACGAAAATTTATAGGCAAAAAAATTATATTAATGTATGTTATATTATTTTGAGCATAAGATTAAAACATAAAAAGCAGTCTAAATTTAAATTTATATTTAAATTGAATTTAAATTTATAGAGAATAAATATGAATTAATATGTATTTTGAAAACTTTAATAGTTGTTAGAGAAAGTCAGGTTGTCAAATTAATAGTAACAATAAAATAAAAGGACATTTTAGACATTTGTTTCTTAAATTTCAATATCTCAAATGCTTTATATGATAGATAGTAGAATTCAATTATAAATATAAGGATAAATTACAGAAATTGTTCTTGTGTTATATTTAAATTATTAATTTACTTTCTATAACAAGGAAACAACACTTTTAATCTCTATGGTTTAAGTTTTAGCCATAATTCGTTCCTTCAGTTATATTTAACATACTTTTTGTTTAATATTTTTTTATAATCGACACTTTTAGTCCATAATTTATAATTTAATTAAAAAAAGTAATTTCAACAAGTTTATTTATCGGTCTTTTATCAATGTCTATTTTTCAAAAACGAGAATCTCAACTTATCAATACTTAATTAAAACCTATACGCGTTGAAATTTGTTTACAATTAATAATCTATGTAATAAATACGCTAATAAGAAATACTTAAATATTATATATAAATAATCGGTTATTTATATAGTTACTAACTTACGTAATAAACTGATATTTGAAGATTTTGTTATAATCTTCACCAACAAAAAAAATATAAAATAAAAAAATAAAATGGAACGAGTTCAGTAACTAATTTAATTAAGAAAAAATAATAAATAAAAAATGTATTTCGATATTTAAAAAGTAACTTAGAGGTTTTTTCATTTTCTTACAACATTGTCATTTTTATTTTAACATGACTTTATCCGACGATATTTTTTATCTCAATAAAGTAACTTGTTGAAAATTTTTTATAATACTAAACAAGTATACTATCATATCTTTATGTATGAGTTTTAAACATGTCGACCTATACTTTTCAATATATTTCAATAATATTTTGATCTTATTTAATGATATTATCTCTCAATGTCCTTATGATTTATGCATAATTTGATTATTTCATATTCAGACACTACAAGAAAAAAGACCTTTAGTGACGACTTTTTTTTAGTGACGACCCACATTTCGTCACTAAATGGATGATTTAGTTACCATAAAATATGTCGTCATTAATTTTGATCAATATTCCAAAAACAGTGACTAATACCAAAAGTGGTCACTAAATGGATGGTTAGAGACCAAAATATGGTAGTCACTACGTATATTCATTGAGTTGGGTAAAATAAGTGAGTTGAAAAAATTTAGTGACAAAAAACATTGTCACTACCTGAGATTTTAGAGACAAAAAAATAGTGGTCACTGAATTGGATAGTTAATGACTAAAGAAGTGGTCACCATAAGTAGTTTTTAACTTGTAAAGTGTTTTTGACTTGGAATTTAGACACCAATATTGGTTACTATTTTGTTTTGGCATTTTAGACATTAAATTATAATGATCTCTAATATATCTTTTCTTTTAATATTAGAAAGCCAAATAAAATATAAGGACCTGTGTTGTCATTTCTTTAAATTGTTAAATTGGGTTGAATCTTAACTGAGGCTTCGTAATCAGGAGAATACGAATTGAATCGAGAGCAAACCCTAACCGAAGCTCCATTGCCGGCGATACTGTCACTTCACCGTGGAAGCTCCATTTCCGACGAAACTCTCACCTCACCGTCGATACTCTCACCTCTCTGGCGATACTCTCACTTCACAGACGTTACTCTCACTCGTCGACGATTCCTCTCTTATTAGGTAATCGTTAATTTCAATTCAAATTTCACGATGAACAAACCCTAGTTGTAAACCAGGTCATTTTATGTACATTTAATCAATTGTTTTGAATAATTGGTGATTCATTTGTGTATAGAATGTTGAAATTAATTATTTCATGACCTGTAAAACCTACTCAATTAATCGATTCATGAGATTCATGTTTATTGTAACGTGATTAATCTTCGGTTTTTGAAGTGTAGGTGGTTCTATTGCAAACAGATTGTGAAATCTAAGGTTTCATGTTATTTTCGATACCTTACCTTATATGCTTTCATAGCTCGATTCAGTACACTCGTTTCAATATGTTTTTAAGCTTGCGTATATGAATTGTTGAATACAAGGTGTTCGATGAAATGCTGGAGTGAAAATTAAGTTCCCTGAATGAAGTATAGAACATATTTAAACTCATTTTTCCACTAAATCGGTAGATATTATTGTTTAGTTATTTAATGTATCTATTGTATTTTGGTAAGCATGAGATGCTAGTTATAACGGATGTATTGAAAATGTGTGATTAGTAATTTATTGTTAGCAACTTAAGCATAGAGTCTTAAAGCTTTCAGAATCATTTGATTCATGATTTATTTAGAGATAAGTTTATAAAATAGTTAGATACTTTCCGAAAAATAGTATCTATAATACTGAATAATAAAGATAATAACTCGTCAATCAAAAATGTACTTTCTAACAATTACTTTTGAAGTCATGTCGTTTGGTTCGATATTTATGTATCTTAAGCTTTACAAGTCATGTCGTCCCTGCACCACTTGTGTTATATTAATTACGAATTCGATGTATTGTACAGTCAGTTCTCATATATTTTGGAATGAAAAGCTCTAATATTGGACATGTGACATCAAAGCTGCTTCTCATTGAGTTTAGTCTCCATCAAGGTTCTACTCTCAACACATTTCTTTTTGTTCGTTACGTTTTATATTCGTTCGCTTACTTACATCCTCAAAATGTTCACATTGTTGGTGTTCTTTAGTTAATTTGGTTCTCAATGATTGTATTTGTTATTCGAAAAGATGGTCATCTAGATAGATACTTTTTGGCCACAAATATCTCTTATGAATTATTTTCTTAAATGTCTAAGAGTTTCTGTTTGTTTTAGTAATATAATACACCATTTTAGAGAAACATGGTTGTTTAAAGTTTGTTTTAACTACACTTGTTGGGTTGAAAAGTGTAACTTTAAGTACCTGTGTCAAAATCTTGTGTTTTGTGTTTGAAAAGAAACTGTTAATATAAGTATGGAAACCTATTACATCATTTTGATGGTTATGTTTAACTGATTCACTTTGGTAAGTTTTTAATGCTTAATAGAATGCAGAGATAAGAAACTCCACCCGTCACACCATATCAATGTTTAACTAATATTTATCATTTGTAGATTCATCGGTGAATATTAACTCTAAAGATGGTAATGTCCTAAAAATCTAACTTCAAATTTTGGCTAAAACACTTTACATGGATACACGTATTGTTCTACCTATGATGAGTTTGTAATAAGTTACTCAACGTGATGCATTACCTGTACAACTTGGAGTTAATTTGCACCTACTGAACCGACCCTGGGACGACCCAAACTGTTCTTGGCCCGTTATCTCGCTAGTGACCCGTTCAACGTGTAATAAATTAAACTGACTAGGTTAGGGCTATACATTTCACCTCCCTCATGTTACTACTATATAATAATTCCTATTTTCTACTTGCCTTATATTTGATTGATAATATAATGATGAAGATTTTATTACATCTTCTTTATTTTTTTTGTAAAAGCAGATTTTATTACATCTTTCTCAGGTACCACCAATTTTCTACATTATCATGGAGTGCTGATGATGATCAACTCCCGATTTGCACTGTCATCATTAACAACAAGTCATCTCCCCCCAAAACAACTAAAGGTAGGTCAGGTCTCTAACTTATATTCACTTTCCCTTTACAATACTACCGCCTTTACTGTGTCAAATATTTTACTCCTACTACAGATTCTAATATACCTCTTTTATTAATTCTATTTCTAACTTGATTTTTATGTCATCGATCAGGAACCTAAAAGTTAACTTTTCGCATTGGCATCTGACTGCGAATCCAGTTTTAAACATCCCAAGGGACTACTACTACTACTACATTGATTACTATGTTCCTCCAATGGATACTTGCTGATAAAGTCCAACGTTCAAAGGTAGGCCTGTCTATCTTTGACTAACACACCTCTGATGGTTGGGAATTGCAACTTGTAATGCCAAAGTGCATCATGATGACACTGCGATAGTATTTATATATATTTACTCCATGGATGCTATTTCTACTCAATAACATCCATTTTGATTTTTGCAGGTGCTTGTGGAGTGCGAAAGTGAAACAATTGATCTAAGTGGTGATCTGGGTTCAAAGACTTTTAAAAGGTCGTTCCATTTCGACAAAGAATATTATGCTAGTTTTGAGCTTGCAAAATTGGGGAACAACCAAATAGAGGTACTCTATTGTAACTTGTAATTTAAATGCATCGATTTGTTTTTACGAAATAATGTAGCTTGTTCAACCCATAGCCTCAAAGTCAGTAGCAATGAAGTGATTACTAAGTTATTAACCCTGCTAGAGAATTTCTTGTCTATAAATGTTGGTGTGAATGTACAAATTATGCCCGTACATCTTTATCTTTATGTATTATGAGGCCTTTGTCTAGTGGCGTAAGCTTCGAAGGCCTGTTAGGATAAATACTCAGTTGATAATACACTATAATAGTCATAGATTTACCGGAAACGAAATATCATAAGCACAGTTCATGTGGTTCAACAATTTGCCTACACCTTAAAATGTGTTAGGATTCTAGTCATATCTTTTGAATATGTCAATGTATCAAAAGTATCGGGGTAGTTTCTTCTGTATTAAGAGTTCAAACAGAAAAGGAATTATAGATTTTAGGATTCTAGTCCTATCTTTAATATGCTTTATATGTTGAACCTGTTTTCAGTTTATATTGCTTTTAAATTAATTTGGTTGTTTTTATGATCAATGAATCTTTCTTTTGATCTTGCAGCAATCTTTGTTCTCATGTGGATACAATCCGAGACACAAGTTTTGTTCTAAATTACAATATCAAACGCTTCAAGCTTTCTTTTCGTATATATTTTGGATGAGAAATTTATGGTGGACGAATAAATTTAGTATTTATATTTGATTTTTGCAAATTACTAGAGATTAGTTAATTGTATGAAAATATTGATTTTTTTTTGTTCTATTGAACTAGTTAGTGACCACCTTCTTTTTGTCTCTAACATTAGACACCATTATATTTGGTCACTAATCAGAGTTAACGGAGCCGTTAACTCCGTTAACTAAGCTTAATAGTGACCACTTTCACTTGTTTAGAGACCAAATTGGTGACCACTTTTTTGTCGTCACATATATAGTGACCACTTTGTTGTCGTCACTAATTAGAGACAAGTTATGTTTTTGGTCACTAATAAAATTAGCCACGGACCTTTAGTGACCAAAAGTGACGACTTCTATTTTGGTCACTAAACTCCTTAGTGACGGAATTTTTCAACTGTTAGTGACCAAACGTGTTTTGTCTCTAAAAGCCTTTTTTCTTGTAGTGAGAACACTATAATATTATATATATATATATATATATATATACTTGTTATTTTTTAAATTAAATTATAAATTAGGAACTAAAAATGTCAAATTTAAAAAATATGTAACAGCAAGTTTGTTAAACTTAACTGATAAAGGATGAATTTGGACAAAAACTTAAACCATAAGGACTAAAGTGTTGTTTCCTCACCATAGGGACTATATCGGCAATTTTTACATACCACAACGACAGTTTCCGTAATTTACCCAAAATATAATAATCTTTTACCGACAACCGTTAGCATCAAAACCTATAACTCAAATGTTTAAAAGAAAAAATCCATTAAACACAAATAGTTTGCATGCTTAAAAACAAGTATATATAGGGTACTAATATAAGCTTAATACCTACGTTTTCGATTAAGTTTGACTTGATTAATGTGTGTTTTGACTAACGTAGATTTGTTGTTGATTAAATTTTTTGCATTCTCTGTAGATTTGTTGTTGATTAAAGTTTTTGCGTTCTTTTCTATATTCATCGCGATAATTGGTACTGGTTTTTACTGATATTTTCATCGCGGTAAATTTTGTGCATTTTACGATATTGTATTACAATATATATTGCATTGTAGAACACCCCACTTGTTTCAAAATTGTAAACAAACATTGTGACTTCAAATGTCAACTCTTTGTGACAAAAATTTTGAAACACTAATGAAAATATCGTTGACATGTCATGTTAAAGAAGTGATTATATACATTTTCTAAAAAGTCATTTGGCTATGCAGGCAGTACAAGGAAAATAGACTTTTGTGACAAAAGTTTTTAGACTAATATTTTTTTGTCTATAATACTCTTATTATAGACTAAATCATGTGAGGTGAATAACGAGAAATTTGATCTGGGTAATGGAAATTCCAATAATATATTTGTTTTAAACTTGGTAGCATTTTAATAACATATTTGCATTAATTTTTATAGCAAATTGGTGGAAAACTTATGGAGGCTCGACTCCTAATTTGAGGACAATTGCTATAAGGATACTTTCGTTAACTACTAGTTCATCGGGATGTGAGCGAAATTGGAGCACGTTTGAAGGGGTTAGCAACTTTAAACATACCATATTCTATTAAATATATACCACATATAATATTTACTACATATTATTATATTATTAATGCATAATTTAAACTTCTTAGATAGATACAAAAAAAAGAAATAGACTAGAGGCAACTAAAATGAACAATCTTGTTTTTGTTCAATTTAATGCCAATTTAATGGAGAAAAACAAGAAAAGAAAGGCAAGAGGTCGTGAAGTACTTAAGCGGAATATAGTAGTCAAGCTAAAGATTGGATTGTTGATGGTGGTGTTGATGTTCGTGTTGATGGTGGTGTGGATGAAGTTGAGCCGGGTCTAAGTTGGGAGGTGGTTAGTGAAGCCGCCGGTGTTGATGAAGTATTGACTAATAGGACAAGTGGTAGGACAAGTGGTAGGACAAGTTCATCAAGATAACTTTTTGATGAAGAATTTGAGTCGGAGAACGAGGAGGAACTAAATAAAGAGGAGGATGAGAAAGTTGATGATTTTGAATACGAGTCGGATGGAGTTCAAGTCATAAAACAATACGGGCAAGACGCGAATTAATTTTAAGCTACTTGAACTTTGAAGTTTATTTGAACTAATATGTTTATGAATGACCTATTAATTAGTTGATTTGGTATGTTTAATTGTCAACTAAATGTAAACTTTGAACTATTTATGGTATTTGTCTATTTGAAGTATTTTATTCATGTCACATATATATTTGGAAATTTACACATAGAAAATGAGAAAACGATTAATTCGATTAATCACGATTATTCAATAGTCCCTATTTTACCGACTAGGTTCGCCTAGCGTCATTTACAATATTGATTAAGACACATAATTTTCTAAAGACCAAAAGACACAATTTTGGTCATTCATCCCATTTTAATTTAATGACTAAGATTAAAACTAAAACCCATTTTTTTTTAAAATTAATTTATCTGAGAAACCTTTAATCGTTAGACGAAACAAATTACACCGTTGCGACCGTCTCGTTTTTATCTTCAATTAGAGCAGTGATGTTATATACTTTCAAAGATTTTTTTTTTGGTGGGTATTGAAATTGTTGCGATAATATCACATGTGATATTAGCACCAATTCGTAAAACTTTATAAAAGAGAATTACTATAAAACGTATAAATTACCAAAATTTAGAAAAAAATATTGAATTTTGACGATTTTTTTTCCTTCATTTTTTTGACATAAATGTGATAGTACGCATATCACATGTGATAGTATTATATATCATATTTGACAACTTTTGTTTTCCTTCATTTTTTTGACATAAATGTGATAGTATGCATATCACATGTGATAGTACGCATATCACATATGATAGTATGCATATCACATTTGATAGTACGCATATCACATGCGATTGTATTATATATCATATGTGATTTTATTATGTATATAAAATTTCGAAAACTTATAAGGCAATAAAACACATGATTTCAACTTTAATTGTTAATTTTAAAACACAAAAATATTATATTAGGTATAATCTATATAGACCCGGAAAAAAAAATTGACAATTTTTTATTGTTCCATTTTCGGACAAATGTTGATATTCGTAAGGTAAAATCATGTCACACCCCGCTCAGGCGGAAACCCGAGGTGTACAGTATATTAGGTATCAGAAGACCAAGTATTACATCGAATAAATACTATAACAATAATATTACATTAAATGAAGTTTAGGAGTTACAACAATACAAAATAAAACAATACAAAATGGTACATGACCTAAATAGAAACTAACTACGTCTAGCTAAGTCTCTTCGAAAGTCCATACAATATCCAAAGCAAAAATAGTAACTCCATATTCGATGCAAAACTCAACCTCCTGAAAAGCGTTAAAAATACGACGTCAACATAAAGTTGGTGGGTTATTCGTATTTTTATAAAAACATAATATTTTGAAGATTTTGACCCATTAGAAAATGAGGTTAGAAATCAATAGTAAAAAATGGATAATATCTTGAATTATAACAATGTACGGTATATGCATAAACCTTAGATATTCATCTACACCTGAACCGTACTGTAATGTAAAGGCAACAACGTAAAGGCAACAATAACCCTCTGCCTTAGTGTGTCCAACTAAGGTAGTTACGAGATAAACATAGCGGCAATAACACCCCTGGCATAGTGCGGGATGAGGGTTTGTAAAACCCATATAGATCTATATATAAATACCGATGGCTCAACTAGAGTTAACAGGTGTTTAATCGAGGGCATTACACTACCACCAAGGCCGTATAAGTGAGGTACACTAAATCTAAAGGCATCATAATCTAAACATGCATAATCAAGATATATAAAATTTAGTTAACGCTAATCATGCCCGAAGTAAAATTTATAAAGCGGTAAAAGGGCATCGAATAACTCACGAATCAGCGATAAGTATGTCGGGTAGACACAAACTGGAGAATAATACTCCACCGCCTAAGTGCCCTAGCATAAAGATATAAAAGTCTAAGTATCCCTATAAAGTAGTAGGTTTAGCCTTAAATGATTAACGATGTATTATATTATGAAATAAAGTTTAGGAATGTTCGGACGAATAAAATATATATAGAGTTAAAGTCGTCGAATCAAATGGCGATAAGTTGTGTCGAAATGACGAATAAAAGATATTTGATATTTTGAGTCGAGAATGACTTCTAGAAATATTGATCGTTTAGGTTTATAAATACGATTAGATAGGAATGATATTCCGAGCCTAAAGTGACTACCAGGAATATCGATTGAAAGGAGTATTAGATTTAATCAAAGTCAACCAAAGTCAAAGTCAACCTTGGTCAAAGTCAACCAAGTTTAAGCCAACTAAAGTCAAAGTCAACCAAAGTCAATATCAAAGATAGTTGACTTGGTCAAAGTCAACGAAAGTCAACCGTTTAGAAAGGGAGTCAAAGTCAACGAAAGTCAACATTTTACCAATTTGAAAATTTTTAAAGGTAAAATTTGAATATTTGAGTAAAATATGATTGGAAATCAGTTTCATAAGTTTGTTCAAAAGATTAGGTTTAAAATCGAAGATTTGATCGTTTTCGGAGAAATAAACGATTTAACGATAAAAAGACGTTTTAAAGTATATGATAGTAAATAATATGTTGTTTAAGATTGCGTTTATGTTTTGAGTCATAAACATATGTTTATCAGTGTATAATACTTTACGTATACTAAAAATAGGTTTACGTATACTTAAAATCGTCCAAACTACGCAAAACGACGAACGAGACCTGTAACACCCTGGAATGCGGCGCATAGGAGGTCCTATGCGGCGCATTCAGGGCTCATGTTGCCGATTTTCAGTTTTTTCGTTTTAGTACCGGTTAATTAGTTTAAGTCTTAAGTGAATTGTTACAGATTGTTAATTAGAGTCATTTAGTCAAATAACTCATAGTAATTTATATAAAATATACATATATTAGTTTAAGTCTTATTTTTACAAGATTTTACAAGATTTTAGTTATAACTTGTTAAGTTCTTTTATAATATATAATAGGTATAAAATACTTAGATTTTACGAGTCCACTAACATTTTAAGAAAGGTGTTGGAACATTTTCGATAGAGAATTTACTAATAAACCTATATGTCATTATCCGGTTTTATATAAGTTAAACATAACGTTTTCGGTTAAGTTTTCTAATAAACTATTAACATGGCAAGGTTATTAAGTTTTATAATGACTTTTATGTTTTTAGCCATAATAATCATTTTAACTCTTTTATAAGTTTTTATGATAGATTTTAGGTGATAAAAATGAATAATAAAAGGAAAAGAGTAAGGAAGGGTAAAAATGTAATTTTACCGGAAAGTCTTTGAAATGGCAAAGAAGACTCGAGATTCTTGCCGGAAAGACTTCAAGGTGAAAACGGAGGATAACAAGCTCCAAAGATAAGAAAAAGAATATATGTTAGAATATTGACTTTTTAAAGAAGAAAATTAGAGAAAACGCTTATAAGAAGTTTTCTTACCGATTTCACCAAAAGGAAACTCCTAAGCTCCAAGAACAAGCCGGAAGAGTTTTCCAAGGTAAATGTGGTGAAAGAGAGCTCCAAACAACAATATAGTAAAATGTTAGAATGGATTCTTAAGAAGAAAAATAATGGAAGGAAGTATTTACAAAGGTTCTTACTTACCGATTTCTTAAAGGTGGAAAATTCCTCCAACTCAAGAATAAGGTGGAAATGAACCTTGATTGAGAAAACTCCTTGCAAGAACACAAGAGAAAGGTTAGTATGCTCTTTGTGTCAAAGAAGAAGTTGGAACAAAAAGTCAAAGATGAGTTCTTGGTGAAAATCACTTATCGGAAGATGAAGGAATTCAAGGGAAGTCTTCCAATGGTCTTTCTCTACTCAAATATCACTTTGGAATGTGATTTGTCTCTCTAAAAGTTCCTGGAACTGAAAGGAATTAGAGAGAGTTTGAGTTCTAGAGAGAGACACAAAGTTTGACAAAATGGGTTGAAATTAGTTTAAGGATCAAAATTGGAATGAGAGATGAGTTGAATTGGTCAACGATCCATAATTCACTCATCCATACCAATTAGAGCAAGTTTTGGGCAGAAATCACATGGTAGCATGTGAGTTTGGGTTCCAATAAAGCAACAACAACGATTTTGTCTTGGTCTGTGCTGGCACAGAATGCGACGCATTCTCATGAATGTTGCAGCATTCTCATGAATGCTGTAGCATTCTATGGCTTAAACTGGTCCATTAACTTGTCCGTTAAAAGGACTGAATTTGTAACAGATTCCGTTAGTTTCCGTTAAAGGACTAACCTTGTAATAGATTTTAGTTTGAGGGTAAATTTTGTAATATTTTAAACGTTAATTTTCTCGAAAAGACGAAGGCTTTAAAATACCAATATTAACTTACGAGAATAGTTATAATTGCTTGGCACTTAGGTACTATAACGTTTACGTCACGAAGGACGAAACGATAATTTAAATCCCGACTAAACCAATATCGCGTGAAACAAAATAAATACCAATAATAATATGGTCAAAATAAAATAAATAAAAATAACGGTAGCTGATAAAACGCAAAAGTGTTACGAAATTTGCGGTTGTCACAAATCACATATAATTTGAAGACTAAATATGAATTTCAGAACATATATTTGTTATATTATATATATTCAACTAGAATTAAAAAGAAAAACGAAAAAAAAAATCAAACTACTAAAATCACATTTGGTACAATTGTGATTTTATAATATAAAATTTTAAAACCCATCAAAAAACCCGGAAATAAATTTCGTCAAAAGTATATCGAGTGGGTACTTTATAGAAAAGTAATTTAATGTTCGTTACAATAGTGTAATTTATTCGTTTAACGGATTGTTTTAAGCAATCCGTTAAACTCAATAAAGATCAATAGTTGAGTTTTTTTTCTTATAAATATTTTTAATATATGGAGTTAGGAGTTTTATTGATTTATAACTAAAAAACTAAGATTTTCTATTGGAAAGTGATAACCATGACAAAGGTTAGGATATTTTTTATAAAGTTATATGATATTTTTTATAAAGCATATCGAGTGGGTACTTTATAGAAAAGTAATTTAATGTTCGTTATAATGGTGAAATTTATTCGTTTAACGGATTGTTTTAAGCAATCTGTTAAGCTCAATAAAGATCAATAGTTGAGTTTTTTTTTCTTATAAATATTTATAATATATGGAATTAGGAGTTTTATTGATTTATAACTAAAAAACTAAGATTTTCTTTTGGAAAGTGATAACCATGACAAAGGTTAGGATATTTTTTATAAAGTTATATGATATTTTTTATAAAGCATATCGAGTGGGTACTTTATAGAAAAGTAATTTAATGTTCGTTACAATGGTGAAATTTATTCGTTTAACGGATTGTTTTAAGCAATCTGTTAAGCTCAATAAAGATCAATAGTTGAGTTTTTTTTTCTTATAAATATTTATAATATATGGAATTAGGAGTTTTATTGATTTATAACTAAAAAACTAAGATTTTCTTTTGGAAAGTGATAACCATGACAAAGGTTAGGATATTTTTTATAAAGTTATATGAATTTACAATTTTATCTTTTTATCATCAAAATATAAGTTTATGATACATGTAATAATATATTAAACACAATCGATTAAGGATTATTGTATTATAGTATCTAAAAACATTCTGATATAATATGTTCTCATGTATTATCTGTTATTACTCATACTATTCTAAAATTAAATGTTTTAAAAAACCAATAAACCGTTCCGGGCAATGGCCCAAGTATTACACTAGTTAGAATAAATTTATGTTTTTTGGATTAGATTTTTTTTTTTTTTTTTTTTTTTTTTTGGTTTATTACTCTAGAGACGTTTGGTGATGTTTGGTTGTAAATTTGAATCGAAGCTCAGTTTTACGCAGGGACGGACCGAAGAGAGTGCAATAAGGGCAACCGCACAGGCCCAAAATTTGTAGGGGGCCCTTTTTTCGTATTACATATGTATATATGTAGTTTAAACCTCGGTTTTTATACATATAAGTATCATAGTAGTACATTAACTTCACTTATACATATGTAAATCATCGAATATTGTAACTTGTTTCGAAAAACATATGAATCATAGTGTATTTAAGGGGGCTAATTTTATTTTTTGCACATGACATTCTGATTCTCGGGCCTGGCCATCGAGTTTTAAAGCATGTGTTATATGATGACAAACTAATGTCTTGTAAACGACGAAATCATTAAGGATCAAATTAAGAACATCCGTAATCCATACAACTCTATAGAATTGTATGGAATGCTATGTCATCACTTTAAATGTTTATACAACTTATATTTTTTAGTTTTTGTAATCTATATAGCTTTAAAAGTTAATAGAGTCGACCCATTTGAGCTTTATTTATGAAAATAGTAGTATTTTGTGAAAAAAATGATGTAGGTCCAGTATATCTTTATACAACATGTACATCCCAATCCCAATGGAGTGGTTCGTGGAGGAACACACTTCAAAATTGTACACCTCACTTTTATATGTCCATTTGGCAGTGAACCCTAACCATATAACCCTTATAAAATGCCCATTACAGATGCTCTAAGTAATACCAAATCTACAAATAAACATATTTAAGTATATAACAACCGTTCACAGCGAAAAAAATATGCTATTTCTACTAACTTTTAGATATATAAACGACCTCTTAATCCCACTTCGGTGATTAACCTAAAATGCAACATGACCAAACTTGCATCAATGCTTTTAAGAGCATTGGTGAACATGAAAACTCCTAATCCACTTCGGCGATTAAGCTAAAATGTGACATGACCATGAAACTTGTCTATCAATACACATGACATTCAATTAGATCATCTAATTCTAATTTTCCGTCCTAATCAATTTTGCATGCTTGAAAATAAGTATATTTAAGGTACTAATATAAGCTTAATACCCATCCTTAAATATTTTATAACACAATCACCGAAAACCATCTCCGGAATCATAAACTAACTCTAAAAAAAACATCACAAAACATAGTCAAGGACGTTTAAATATGATTTTCGCTCTTGACGATGCACGTGGATACTCTATTAGTTCTTTTAGCATCTTCACTTCGTCATGAATATCAACCAGTTTGTTGATCTTAATATACATTACTTTTAGTATCGGCGACTTGGTGAAGATTAGCTTCACAAAATCCATTCCAGGCTTTATGTTGGTGAAGTTTGTTATATCAATAACGTGGAGATGATCCAAGATAACGTCCGAATAGTCTTGCAGATCAAGAACGTTCATGGCAGTTTGTGACACAACTTTAGCTGGGCACATCTATTAATAAGCAAAATGCATTTCATTAAATCACAAAATATATGTGAATTATATTTATATATATCTTATTCTAAATTATCTATATTATATTACCTCCATCACAATAGTTTCTGTATTAGGACAGCTTAAAACCAAAAGAAGAACTTCACGTTGTTGGTATTTGAATAGTTTTAACAAATGTGTGTCCGTAAATGTGTGAGACTACGGGAGCGCACACATCGACATTTAGACACGACTACAAGTTTAATTTATTTATTAAATATTACTTAATGGTTAAGTGTAAATATTTATTAAATAGAGGGTTTATTATGTAAATAAGGAGGTTTCCTTATTGTAATATAACTCAAACTCTTAGATTTGAAAACCTATAAATAGAAGATAAACCCTAAACGCTAATTATTGCAATATTGCAATATTGTGAATGTCGACTAAAGGTTTTTTTAAACCTTTTAGCCGATCGGTTTTAATGATTTTTAAAAGGGTTTTTGTTTTTATTTTGGTTTTTGTAATAAGAGTTGCTGCTAGACAATTGTTGTACAAAGCAATTAAACGTGTACTAGCATACTAGTCTGTTGATACAAGAAGGTGTCGCGTACGCAATCGTAGTAAAACCTTACGTTAGGTTTTTGGATTAATTGCTCAATCAATAAGGTATACTTACTTATCCGATTTAATATTTACTATGTGATCCTAAATTCCGCTGCCATGTATTGTTTGACAATATGACTCTAGTTGTATACCTACAGTGGTATCAGCCATAACATAGTAATTTTATCTTGGATGAGTTGTGAACATCAAAAATTGTGGGGGGATTCGAGGTTGGGATTAAAACGAATGTTAAAACGCAAATCTGTTTTTAAATAAAATAACATAAAATAAAAAAAAAAAAAAAAAAAAACGTTTTTTTTTGTTTTTGATTTTTGTTTAAACATTGATTAAGTCTCAAACTTTAATTGCAATTTTTGATGTTTACTTATTTGTGTACCACATTTATTTTTTATAAAATTATGTTTATTAAGTTACGTACATAACTTCATAAACATAATTCGATATTATGATATTATAAAAAGTAAATTGTCTATATATTGACACATATGATTAATTGGTTAAGTGTATATGTGTGACACCTAAATAAAACTAATATGCTTAAAAGGTCTATTTGTGGTTTATTTGATATTGAAGAATTCTAATATACAAACCACCTACGCAATCCAAAATTGTTTTATGTGAACGGATGTATGTGGTCTGTTTTCTTTCGAAACGGGGGTGAAAGGGTTTGTATATTAAGAATGACCATAGAGACCTTTACATGTTTAGGATACCCATTTGATGCGTAGAATAATTCTTAAGTATATTATTTATATATTGTTTGTCAAATGTTTTTGAAAGAAACAATAATTAAATAAATATGACTAAAGAATTATTACAACGAGTTATTAATTTATTTTGACACTTTTATACGTTCTAAAACGGGTTGGGTTTATATACCGTAATTTTCTCCCGTAATGGAAAATATAAATTTGACAAAATATATTAAAAACCAACGATTTAATAAGCGTGTGATTGGTAATTTATAAACTAGATTGTAAATGCTCAACGTATTATTACCCAACTAGGCTCACCTACAATAGAGGACGATGTCTAGGAAAGTTATGCGGAAGTGGTAAACACTCCTAATGAGGCAACGCTATTAAGAAATGTTAATCATTCGCTACACCTCACATACTTTCCTGGTCGTACTCTCGTAGAGCTACCGAAAGGGTTTTAATGATGACCATGTTACGATTAGTTGTATAGATTAGGTAATCATAGAAACACGTTTAATAACCAGTAAACTAAAAACTTTTTTTTTTAAATTAAATTACGTTACGAAATTGTTGCATGGCAATTGCGTACGTAGATTTTTAAACACCCATGGAATTTAAGTCAATTGCTATCCGTATTGCTTAGACAACTTGTACTTGCTCGTCACTCTACGTGAGACGTAGGTGAAGTGTATCCAAGGCGGATTACCACTCATAGTGAGACTATGGTGGACTATCTGCAGTCTTCAGTCGGACGACTTAAATCGGGTTATGCAGTGAGACTGTAAACGCCGATAGCGATAAGATGCGACGAAACATGATTAATGTCACGATCACCATACTGATGCGTAGGATCGAATTATGACATTAAGTCCCATTTTCTAGGAATTGCACCGGTAAATGCAATTACGAATCGTTCCTTACCTTTTGAGTATTATTTAGTTCCTAGCAGATCAACTGATGGAACTATAATATGTCAATTGGGTCCTAGACTTAACTAAAAGTAAACCATGGGTTTTACGTTTTAAGTTAAGAATTTTATGTCGAAAGTATTAATCAGAACTTTCTTCTGTTTTGTAGAAATGGCACAAAATCCCGATTCAAGCGGGATTATATCAGAAATCAAAACAATGTTCAAAAGTGAATACTTACTGAACCAAATTTTAATGATTGGTTTCATCAGCTGAGAATTGTTCTATGAGCGATGAAGTAATTACCAGTCATTAATAAACCGATATCTCTTGAGCCGAAGAATGCTTATGATGAGAAAACTCGGGCAACTTATCAAGCAGCGATAAGTAGCCGGATATAATGATTGTTAAGCTTCACATTATGTATGAGAAACAAGTCGGTCTTGAATTGAACGACTTGATTCAAGAATTACATTAGTGAAAACATGTTGCTGGAACGTTAGTATGGACTCACGTTGTCAACATAACAAGCTAAGTTAATCATTTGGAAAGGATGAATTACCCTATCATCAAACTATTGTTGTTATAAATTGTCTTTCACAAGGTCTTGGTGAATTTACACCTAACAACAATATGCATGGTATGGCTAAAATTCTCAAGAACTTCATATGATGCTCGTAGAGTTTGAGAAATTCCTTCCTAATCGGTTACCGACCAGATCCTAGCGGTCAGTGGTGGTATGGTTCAGATAAGAAAAGACAACCGCAAGCTAAGGGCAAAGCTAAACAAGATGGAACGAATAAACAAGCAATTGTTTATATTCACAAGCCTAAGCTAACCCCTCTAGCGAAAAGAGAACATCCTACGAAGGATGATGGTTGAAATCACTGTTAAGTGATTAGGCATTGAAAGAGGAATTGTCCTACTCTAGCCGAGGTGCAAGATAAGAAGAGAGTCGGCAACGCCGGATCTTCGGATATCTTCGCTTATAGAATTATGTTTTTTCTCTAAAAACAAATACCTGAGTATCTGACATTGGTTGTGGTACTCATATTTGTGATTCCTTACAAGGATTTAGAGCAAAGAAGAAACTGAAGAATGGATCTCTATAACTATACGTAGGCTATGTCAAACGTGTAGTTATGAAAGCCATTAGAAGTTAAGACTTACATTTACCCTAGGGCATAATAAGTGCATTAGACAATTGTTATTATGCACTTACTTATGTGAGGGGGAATGTTTCAGTTTATGTTTTACAGAATAATGAATATGGTATTTCTGTTTCGGACATAATGTTATTATATTAATATGATTGATATTAATGACATATATGAAATAGATTTGCATGCTCATTCTTCTTTAAATTATAATTCTATATCTATTTATTAGCACTAAATGCGTTAAGTCCAACTTGGACTCAACCTATCTATGACATTGTTGTATTGCGCACATATACAAGTATTGCATTAAAAGGCTTCACAACTTTTAAAGTCAAATGATATTTTATTTGATAAATGCGAATCTTGTGTGTGTCGTGCAAAATGACAAGGAAACCTTTTTCGTATGAGACAAAAAGGGCAACTGGTCTTTTAGGAATCATACATAATGATGTATGTGATCCCTTTAGACATGTGTCAAAGAAAGGTGCTAGCTATTTCGTTACATTGACGGATAATTTCAACAGTTATGGTTATGTTTAACTTGCTTAAACATAAACATAAGGTGGTTGAACATATTCAAAGTGTTTCAAAACGAAGTAGAAAATCAACTCGGCAAAACCATCAAGATCGTTTGATCGGATCGTGGTGGTGAGTACTTAAGCCTAGAGATTAAGGATCATCTCAAAGCATTTGGGATTACCAAATGGCTTACTCCTTCCTATACTCATCAGAGAATGGTGTACCGGAAAGGAGAAATCGAATCTTGCTTGGCACTGTAAGATCGATGATGAACCTTAATATTCTGCCATTATTTTTGGGATGATGATCTAGAGTCTGCTTTATGCATTCTCAAAATGATTCCAACAAACTGTTCAAGTTGCACGGTATTCCGTGTTTTTCGAAACAAGGCTTATCGGTCAAGGAAACAGTGGGAGTGTTGTAGAACTTGACGAGGTTCAAGAGGGAGATACATCACTTTCTACTCACACTGGTGATCAACAATTCGGGGGGGATAGAGTTGAGCCACATTTTATGCCTCAATCTAGTCCGACTCAAGTTGTGATTGAGCCACAAGTTCAGTCTCAACAACAAATTGTTGATGCTCCAATTCGTAGGTCCGAAAGGACTATACGTGCACCTTCTAGGTTGAACTTAAAAGTTAATCTAGAGGATGGAGACGTATCAAGAGGATCTTAATGAACCTCGAAACTTGAAAGTTGCATTATTAGGTTTAGACGCTGATAAATGACTTCAAGCTGCGATTGGAGATTCAATCCATGAATGCAAACGAAGTTTGGAATTTGGTAGATAAAACTCCAAATGCCAAGACTATCGATTGAAAATGTTTCTTTTTAAAGATAAAGAACATACATGGATGGGAAAATACACATCTATAAAGCTCGTCTCGTGGCAAAAGGATTTACTCAAGTCTATGGTATAGATTATGAGGAAACCTTTTCCCCAATGGCAGACATAAGAGCTATTAGAATTCTCTTAGCCATAGCGACGTTCTATGACTATGAGATATGGCAAATGGATGTCAAAACAACCTTTCTGAATTGTTATATAGACAAAGGCGTCTATATGAATCAACCAGAAAGTTTTTATTGATCCATTACATTCCAACAAGTATGCAAGCTAAAGAAGTTCATTTATGGACTTAAGCAAGCATCAAGAAGTTGGAATAAAAGATTTGATGAAGAAATCAAAAGGTTGATTTTGTTCAGAATTTCGATAAGCCATGTGTGTATCAAAAATTCAGTGGGAGTAATGTTACTTTCTTTGTCTTATATGTAAATGACATATTAACAATGGGAAACAGTGTTCCAATGATTGAAGATGATAAATCTTATCTTGGAAAATGTTTTGCCATTAAAGACTTAGGAGAAGCGATATTTATTTGGGAATCAAGATCTTGAGAGATAGATCTAAGCGGTTAATTGAGTTAAGTAAGCTTACATTGATAATATACTTAAGCAGTTAGTATAGCAAATTCCAAGCATGGAAATTTATCAATGAAAGATAGACTTAATCTCAACATCAAGGATAGTGATCTTACACCTCAAGAGGTGGAGCACATGAAAATGATACCTTAGGCTTAGGCAAAAGGATATATTTTGTATGTGGGGAGATGCACAAGGCCTAAATGTGTTTTTAACACAGAACATTGTTAACAAGTTTCAACAGAATCCAGGCGAAAGATACTGGATTGCTGATAAAGAACATACTTAAGTACCTTAGGGATACTTAAAATATGGTTCTTGTATATGGTGGAAATCATGAGGCCAATATTGGATATTGTGATGCTGGATTTCATAAACAACCATCTCTACAACAGAATATGAGTGCATTGTATCTTTTAGAGATGCATATGGAAGCTGTTTAGATCTGGAAATTTATTTCTGGACTTGGTAGTGTTCCCAAAGCCAAGACTCTTTTGGATATGTATTGCAACAATGCTGGTGCAATCATCATAGTCAATGAACCTGAGGGTTCATTAGGGAGTTAAACACTTTCAGAGGAATTTCACTATATTCTTAAGAGAATCGAGTGGTGAAATTTAAGTACTCAAAGTTCACACAGATAACAACTTAACTGATCAAAGGATCAGGTTAAAACGATCCTAACTCACTTGGTTGAGGGAATAGGACTTCGTTTATCTAGTTGTTTCATGTAATCTGTGATTGATTTAGTATTTGGACATATGGATGTATAAACAATTTTATTAAGAATGAATAATATTGAGGATATGTGAATTCATTTCTTATATAATTGTTATCCAAATTTTCATGTTTTAATCCTTGATTTATATTTATGTTTAAATATTTTTCTAAATATCCGTTGTCGTTTGATTATGTGGGAGCATAATTGAATTAAGACAATATCTGAGTAGTCAGCCTGGCTCACTAACCCGGATGGTGTACATGGAATGAACACTGGATTATCCCACATGAATCAGTACTTATGGATCCTTGTCATTAAGTATAATTCATAAGGTTTAATGTCCTTTGACTTGAGATGCAAGTTGGGAATCATGTACGTAGTGCATTATTTGATTCTAGTCAAACGCACTCCTGAATAAGGGTGTTATAAAGGCTATTTTTGGTAATGTTGCGAAATACGATGACTACCAATTGTAGTCAAGATAGGATTTGTTCCTTTCAGTGAAAACTGAAGTTAGATACAAACTGGGCCACTCATGAATACTTAAGATGTATGTTCGGCCGAACCCAAATAAATCCAGATGTGTCTCGATAGTATTTGGTAATCTTTAAGTGATTCGCGAAATGAGAAACAGTAGTTAAAATGGAATGATTTTGATCCATCAAAAGATTTTAACTAAGTATCTGTAACAAAAGGATATGAACCGAATATAGACTCACAGTGAGTTTTGGAGAAACTTACTCGTGCATTTATGGGAGCATTGATATGTTGCTAGACATTAATCAATGTTATCACGTTTTGTTTGAAAATTATTCAAAAGTGGGAGCTGTTGGTATTTGAATAGTTTTAACAAATGTGTGTCCGTAAATGTGTGAGACTACGGGAGCGCACACATCGACATTTAGACACGACTACAAGTTTAATTTATTTATTAAATATTACTTAATGGTTAAGTGTAAATATTTATTAAATAGAGGGTTTATTATGTAAATAAGGAGGTTTCCTTATTGTAATATAACTCAAACTCTTAGATTTGAAAACCTATAAATAGAAGATAAACCCTAAACGCTAATTATTGCAATATTGCAATATTGTGAATGTCGACTAAAGGTTTTTTTAAACCTTTTAGCCGATCGGTTTTAATGATTTTTAAAAGGGTTTTTGTTTTTATTTTGGTTTTTGTAATAAGAGTTGCTGCTAGACAATTGTTGTACAAAGCAATTAAACGTGTACTAGCATACTAGTCTGTTGATACAAGAAGGTGTCGCGTACGCAATCGTAGTAAAACCTTACGTTAGGTTTTTGGATTAATTGCTCAATCAATAAGGTATACTTACTTATCCGATTTAATATTTACTATGTGATCCTAAATTCCGCTGCCATGTATTGTTTGACAATATGACTCTAGTTGTATACCTACACACGTATCTCTATTTCTCTCTCAAAACAAAGTCCGTCTAGACGAAGATATTTGAGGTGGACAAGCAATGACGACGGGAGCTTTTGTGGCACCATTCCGCTAGCAAACCACTTTATTTGAAAAAAGAAAATAAGAGTTAGCAAGCATATATAGTTGCCTCAATCTTGCGATATAATCTTGGACCAATATATTCACCTTAATGGTATAAGAATTCATATACAAACTCTCAATTAAAGGTAGATACTTGAATAACTCAACAAAGCCAGAATACCAACTTCCGATTAAATGATTTTCCTCTTCGTACTGCAACGTATTATTTTTTATCAGATTAAATCATAGACATCAACAAGTGAATCAACAGCAAGCCAAGAATCTTTTTCTATATAGGTAACCTTTTTTTTCTGCTATAAATCCCTTAAACTTTCAAAATTTTAGTAAAATTATAAATACGATATAAATATATAAATGATTTTGTTAACCATAACCCTAACCATTAAAGAATTATATAAGTATGTCGACTTTATAAGAAGTTTATGATTTTCTTAAATCAAAGATTTTGAAAGTTTAGAGGTCTTTTATAAAGCAAACATAAATGGTTACCTAAAATATAGAGTATATAATTAACTCTTTCTACGTACAGAAATAATCCTTGTTAGATCATACCATATAAACGTTTGTAAGTCGCGGGCTGTTGGAAATAAAACGTAGAAGAACATCTGCGGTTATGCTGACGTTGTAAAAGTATATGCAGGTAAGTCTACTAAATCCTTTAAATGTTAATGGAGGTTGAAACACACAATTACCAATTTCTAAGTGCTCTAAATTCTTCATCTTGAAGAATGATGGCAATAGCTTATGGGCGTCACCTTTGTCAATGCAAAGACTAAATTTCTTAACGGTCATGGTCCTCGATAGGTGAAGTATTATTTGGTCAATCTCACAACAACTACTTGATTCGGACATGAAAAAGGCGAAGTCAGTTATCGGACCTTGGTGTAATAACAAGATTGGGTAGATAACATGTAAGATTTTACATTTAACGGATAACTTGCTGAAAATTGATCCTTTAAACGTTTCATCATCAAACGTGAGTATGGGAATTTGAAAACAATGATTCCTCCAGTTTCGCGACATAATACTTGTCGATCTTGAATGCATCTCGGATTGGCAGAAAAGTCAATATCGTTTGTATTATATTTGTTGGAAGGTTGCTCAACAAATCCAAATTAAAGGTAAACCTTCAACTTCCATTGAAAAACCTTCGCTAACACACCTAAAATATCCGATAAATTTTTAGCCAACAAGCCCTTGTAACTTAATACTTAGTTTCGATGGTAGCAAGAGTAATAGTTTTAAAGTATAACTTCTCTCAAAATTCAGAAAATCAACCAAACTTGTAAGTACATTCTATGAACAACGAAAAATCCGTGCACTTCTCATGTGCTCGACACATCTATATTCACATTAAATTTCGTTTGTTGTTTTCATATAGTTGTATTACATATTACACATATAAACGCAACTTCTTTTTAATTTATGCAAATATATCAGACAATGATCGAAGCTGAATAGTGAAGACAATTTGCTAACATTAGACAATTTGCAATAGAAAAACTGATTTAAATAGAACTTAGGGTTCTTGTACATTTATAAGTAAAATTGAACATAGTATTCAGTGGCGGAGATCACCCTGTGCAAGAGGTGCAACCGCACAGGGCCTCCAATTCGAGGGGGCCTCCGAATTATATATATCCGTTAGTATATATGTTGCATCTTCTTTGGTGAAGTAAAGATCTTTTGCTTTAGTGAACACTCTAAATATGATGTAAGATACTTGAAACAAGTTGCGAATTATGAATGAACCTTATATTTCGGATAATAGCTAAGCTTTTTGTGATTCATGGGGCCTCATTTTTAGTTTTGCACCGGGCCTCTTATATCAATGAGACGGCCCTGATAGTATTACCTGTATCAATCTTTTTGAACTTTGTTTTCTGAATTTACGAATGGAGAGATTTATTTATAAAAAGATTATGGGGATTATAGAATTTATACCTGAAAGTAGGCTACTGGGCCGGTCCTCCAATATGAATTCCTTAATGACTGTTTTAATTAGGGTTGGAAAAAAACCGAAAAACAAAATCATAATCGAAAAAATAGACAAAAAACCAAACCACTTCTAAAACAGATGATAGGGTTTTGGATTCTAGAAAAACCGAAAGTTTTGGTTCGATTTCGGTTTCTTATGTAAAATCAAATCGAAAAAACTGAACCGAACCGAATTAATATATCATTCAAAATTAAAATATTTATATAACATTATTAATATGTTTATTAATTATATAATAATTAAATATAAGTTTGTTTTTAAATTTTGACATAAGAGAACCCAATTAGAAATAATTATATACGAATGTTAAGAAATGTTTCTCAAGCTACTAAATAAATTTAATTCTACATAAGGTATACGCTAAACAAAACTTTTACAAGTAAATAATTTCATCAACTAAACCTAATCATAATAACGAAAAAACTTTAAAGTATTAACCCTTAGTTAAACTATATAAGAACTACATGGGTCATTTTTTATTTTAATAAAACGGAGTTAACATGAAAATCGTTAGCATGAATGGAAAAAAAACGAAAAAAAACCAATAACTAAACCGAAAAAATCGATAACCGGAATAACCGAACTCGTAATAATGGTTCGGTTTTGGTTTTAGAAAATTGAAAAACCGAACTTTCGGTTTGGGTTTTGGTTTTTGCCAAAAACCGACCCAAACCGACCCATGCTTAATACAACTCGAATGGATATAATGTTTGGTTAAAAAAAAATAGATTTTTTAAGTATTTTATTTCCACCCCTTTCAATTTCAAGAATCTAGAAAAAACAAGGTTTATATTTACATTTTCTTTTATAAACTTTCTTAAATACTCTCATGATATAATATATAACAAAGTTAATACGTACAAGAAATATATAACAAGAAATACAATGCAAATAACATGTGACAAAGTTTGAATCAGACGCGAGTTCGGTTCAATTTGGGTCGGTTTTTGTGTACGAACGAAATTGAAACAAAATGTTTAGTAAAAGATGAAGCCTAATTGTAGTTTGGCATTGTGACTAAGAATATGCTTAGGATCATTGTTCGTAACTGATCCAACCAACAAGTTTAAAAACTAAGAATAGAGTAGATGTGAGTTTGAAAGAAAAACAACTCAAGAAGACAGCACACAATCAGTGTGACCTAACTATGACTTTTGCTCTACTCGATACACGAGGAAGCTCTGCCAACTCTTCTAGCAGGGGGAGCTATACACAAAAATTTTAATCTTAACTTCAAGTGTAATTTATATTTAAACTCTCTGATTTTATCAATAAACCTTGATAATTTTGATAGTGAACCCACTCGACAAATATACTAGCTCCGTCTATGTCTTCTAGTATCCACCTTTTTCTTCACAATCAATTTCGTGGTGCATCATTAGTCGTAATTTCTTTGAAATCGATGATTTAGCCAAAATAACCTCCACAAAACCCATATGCAAACGTCATTGCTACTAGTTTTTTCTTGATTGGTTAAAACTTCTTAATTTTCCTCTACACCCTACTTGTCAATATAAGAGCAATTTTAAGATAATAATATATTTTAAATTAGGCGTATTCCCGCGCATTGCGCGGTGACAATTTTTTAAAGAGATTTGTCACGAACAATGATCAGAATCGGGAGTAAGCAACATACAAAAAGGAAGGTTAGTATAAACGTGACAGAAAGAAGTAGGTACGCAGAAACGAAGGAAAATACACAATAATAACCTGCTAACAGATAGCTTAACGTCGCGTTTCACATTTTTTTTTTCATTGTCAAGGCGAATAATTTCGCCTGCACCTACCAAACACCCTATTACATCTGTAAACACATAGTCAGATGTCATGTGAACGACAACAACCCACAAAAAACTGGATATAGAAAGGAAAACCTAAACATTTAGAGAAAAGAAAAACCGGCACCAGTGAGGAGGGAATTGTTGGGTTGATTCTCTGTAGGTGAACTTCCGTTGGTGTGAAACTAAACACATTCAATGTAAACTCCTCATGACCACCTTCAAATTTACGAACCGATATTGCAATGTTGAAACGGATGCGGTATTGATTCGGGACAACTTTATATCCCATTTGACCTTCAATCACTCTGAACCTCGAGATTTGATATACCTGGCCCTCTTCGAGAAGAGCCTTAAACTTTCGTATATGATTTCTAGTGATGAAACCTTGTATCGAACCGCCCTTTTTGGTAAAAAAAAAAAAAACATGTAAGAAACTAATTTAACCCCCCACAGTTTCCATCGTTGTACATAAAAAACATGGTAGAAATTATTGTATATTAACTGTTTTTGTGGCATACCTTTTTTCCGGCTTTTAAAATTTTCAAACAAATTAGAAATTACCTCATCATCATCCATAACCATCTCCAACCCAAGTAAGACGTCATCGAGTTTCGTATTTATTGTCTCCCACATTCTACAAAGCCGTACATGAACAACCCAATCTTCTCTAGTTGGGTCAAGGGCGCCAATCTTGGAGTGAGACATGTTTTTCGAAAGAGACATAATTGTACGTAGTTATGGGGCTTTTTGACGCAAACGAAACTTTTCTGGCGAACTAACTTATATAGAAAAACACAAAACCACCAACATTTGGAGTACCTAAAAACGTTTGTGTTAATAACTTAGGGTAACTCAACAGTTTAAATATCATTATACCTCAATAATTAGTATGCCATTAATCACATTATGGTCGTTCAAACCATTAAGATTCCAAGTGGATACCACTAACTTTGGGAGTACCTAAAAACGCATGTGTTATTAACTTAGGGTAACTGAACAGTTTAAATATCATTATACCTCAATAATTAGTATGCCATTAATACCACCAACTTTTGGAGTACCTAAAAACGTCTGTGTTATTAACTTAGGGTAACTGAACAGTTTAAATATCATTATACCTCAATAATTAGTATGCCATTAATCACATTATGATAATTAAAACATAGGACAACCAAAGAGTCAGGAGTTTCAAATGCAGACCATTCCACTATTTGGAATATCTCACACGCTAGATGGCCGACGACTCTAGATTATAAGTAATAATAGATTTTATTCAATTAATAAATTGAAATATCAAATTTGATAAAACTCTAAAATTAATTTCCCACATATGCAAACTTTCTCGAAAATATCAGTCATATTCTTTATGCAACAATCAAGTGTGCCTTGTAGATAATAAGGGGTTACTTGCGCTTTGCAGTGGGTAGGGCCGTAATTGAGTTGAGTCGAGTCGAGTATTTTCAAGCTCGGGCTCGACTCGATTACTAAAACTCGGGTTCGAAACTCGACTCAAACTCGACCGAGCTTTAATTTTCAGGCTCGAGCTCGACTCGGTTACTAAAACTCGACTCGAGCTCGATTGGTTATACATATCAAGCTCGAGCTCAGTAAATATTCGTTATTTAAACTCGACTCGAGCTCGCTTTATATACATAATATCTTATATTGTATGTATTTAAAAGGGTAAAAATGTAATTTAACATAAGCTCAATAAGGCTCGCGAGCCTCACAAGCTGGGTATCTTTGACCTCGATCTCGACTCAAAAATTTACTCGAGTAACTCGAGCCCAAGCTCGACTCGTTTAAATCAAGTCGATTTCAAATAGTTTACGAGTCTCGAGTAACTCGCGTTGTCTACTCTCGTTTACATCCCTACCAGTGGAATCCCTTTGAAAGAGAGGAAAAATAAAGCACAAAAAACTCAATGAAAACTTAAAAAAAAAAGAAAAAAAAAACATAGAACCATTTTATAACCATTTAATAAAGTTACAATATAAATAAACATTAACCAAAAGACTTTTTTCTTTCTTTACTCTTTTCAGAAAAAGAAAACAAGAAAACAAATCCAAAACTTTAAATAAATAAAACATGTAACCCCCTTTATAAGAATACAAATACAACACTAATAAATATTAACCAAAAAAAGTTAGTTATTAAACAAAAAGAAAAATAGATTAAAAAAGACTTACCCATTCTTACAACACAATAATCGTTAACCAAGAACCTTAGCCATTGGAAAAAATACAAAAAACTTACCTATTCTTAATATTTAACAAAAACAAAAAGAGTTAATTACATGGTTCGTCCCTATGGTTTGCACCATTTTCACCGGTCATCCCTATTACTTTTTTATTACACCACTAGTACCTAAGTTTGAAATTTGTTGCCTCCAGGGTCCCTATTTTAGATGTGCCGTTAAAGGTGCCGTTAAGTGACCTCACGTGTGTCACACGTGATGGGTAATTTCGTCACTTTACCTTTCTCTCTCCTTTTTCAATGTCTCTGTCCCAAAATCCCCAAATTAATTTCTTCATCTAAAATCCCCAGAATCAAGAACACAAATTCATAAGAAATCAATCAACACAAATTCATAAGATGATTACCCACACTAGCCATTAGAGAAAAGCAAAGCAAAGAAACAACAAAGATGAACACAGAGAACAATATCAAAACCGTTTGCAACCCACCTTTCACCAATCAACACAAATTCAAACAACACAAATCCGATTTGCAGCTGATGAATTTATTATTGTGTGCGAATTTGTGTTGATTGAAATCCGATTTGCAGTTGATGAATACGAAATTGAACGGCGGCGGTGAGGAATACTAGTTGTAGTAGGTGGCGGAGTGAACCGATGTGAAATTGAAGCGGCGGAGGTACGGCGGAAGACGACGGCAGTGGTAGTTTATCTCCATGATTATTTACAGTAGCTTACAAACTAAAAACAAGGTTAAATATATATCTCCATGATTTATAATATTTTAAGATTTATAATATTTTAAGACTTATAATATTTTAACTATTAACACAAACCACCACACTACCACTGCCGTAATTTAGATTCATGGAGATAAACCTTATTTGTGAGTATATTAAATAACTCATTGGTGGTTGTCGCCGTAATTATTCGCCTCATCCAGATACAGTAGTTTACGTCCATGATTTTTTTTCTTTTACAGATTTTTGGATTCAATTATATATATATATATATATATATATATATATATATATATATATATATATATATATATATATATATATATATATATATATATATATATATATATATATATATATATATATATATATATATATATCTTTAATATATAATAAAAGAGACGCCTTAAATGCCACATGGCGAAGTAAGGACCCTTAGATGGGTTAACTTATTTGATTTCAACCGTTAGATCAAATTGATGATGTCATCAAACACTATTTTCATTTTAGTTGTCCCACATCGCTTCAGGTATGAAATTTTTTCATACTTCTAGCCTATATATATCATATGCCTTTAGTTTTTCCTACTTTGTCCCACATCGCTTCATGTATGAAACTCTTTCAGACTTCTAGCTTATATATATCATATGCCTTTGGATTAAAATATAGTTCGACGGTAATTTTCGGGTCAATCGGGTCAAACCCGAAACCCGACAAACTGGAACTATTCTATCCGAAACCCGACCCTATTTATGAATCGGGTGTTGCCTTAAATGCCACATGACGAAGTAAGGACCCTTAGATGGGTTAACTTATTTGATTTCAACTGTTAGATCAAATTGATGATGTCATCAAATACTATTTTCATTTTACACCCTTTTACAAAATATAATTACATTATCTCTTTAATTCCAATTTCTACTTAAATAAAAACAAAATTCCAATTTACTTAAAAAAATTTCTCTCAGTTTGAACTATGATTTACATTATTTTTATTTAAAATCTCCTAATAAAAAATATTAAAACATGTGTATAAACGTAAAAGTTTTTATGTTATTATAACTATAAACAAAATGTGTATAAACGTAAAGGTATATATATGTTATTATACGTATAACATTGTCTTTTTATAATGACCTAAAATCTAGATAAACATAAAGTTTACAATTCAATTTTTATTTTTTTCCGCGCTATCGCGGGACAATAATCTAGTATATATATATAATAGTGTTCGATTGGCGAATTTGTGTTAGTAGTGTTGAGTGGATATGTGTTGTTTTTGGTTTAACAAGTTAACATACATTGATTTCTCACTTATGAATTTGTGTTGATTTAATTTGCATTTATGAATTTGTATTCATTTGTATGAATCCTGGGATTTTGAAGAAATAAATTTGGGGATTTTGGGATAGAGACATTGAAAAAGGAGAGAGAAAGGTAAAATGACGAAATTACCCATCACGTGAGACACACGTGAGGTCACTTAACGGCACCTTTAACGGCACATCCAAAATAGGGACCCTGGAGTCAACAAATTTCAAACTTAGGTACTAGTGGTGTAATAAAAAAGTAATAGGGATGACCGGTGAAAATGGTGCAAACCTTAGGGACGAACCATGTAATTAACTCAAACAAAAAAACAAACAATTAAACCGTGGCTCGAGCCCAACCGAGCCGGCGCTACTTTGGCTTAGGAATAGCAGGACAACATTTGATAAATGCTATAGATTAAATAAATTAAATACGGAAGGCAAAGAATGCTTGTATATTCCAATCAACTATAGTCGATCCAAACCAAGTTCTTGATGACATCTACGACAACTCATTTCGTTGGATCAAAAGCAAACAACAAGCATGCATGTTCAATAAAAACACACAAAAAAGGATCTTTGGTTCAAAAGACATGCAACCAACACATTTTAAATACCAAGTTTAAAGGTGATTAACCTTAGAAGTTCGAAAAAAACAACCCAAAAGGCACCATAGAACCTAGACCAACCAGAAGTTAGGGACGCTCAAATATGACTTGCGCTGTAGTAGATGCACGTAGGTACGTTAGCAAGTCTCTTTGCATCTTTACTTCGACATTAACAGCAATCTGGTCGTTAATCACTACTCGTACTCTCTTTAGCATCTGTGACTTGGCTAAGATAAGCTTCACCAAATCCATTCCTGGCTTTTTGTTACAGAAGTTTGTTATCTCTAATTCACGGAGATGATCCAAGTTAACATACGAGTAGTCTTGCAAGTCAAAAAGGTTCATTGCAGCATCCGTCACTACTTCTGTCGAGTAATAGTACATCTATTGAAAAACAAAATACCTCTACTAGTTTAGTGGGAAAAAAAACATGAGAAACATATAGCTATATATTACATTATCATATGTACTATTTTACCTCCATTTTAATTTTCTCTATATTTGGGGAGCTTGTAACCATAACTAGAGCAGAACGCAACTCGTCTTCTTTTGCAAAGGATAGCCCAGATAAGTCGAGAACTTTGAGGTGAACTAGATCATTCGGGAGCTTGAGTGGAATAACACCTGAAGCAAAGCGCTTAAACCAAAAAGTAGTATTAGAAAGGATAATAATATTGAAGTTGCATAAGATCGATGCATGTGGTCTAGACGTTATATATTAATTACCTTAATGGGGGCGCAACTCATACATAGATACTCAAGTAAAGGAATACACTGGAATAGCTCAACAAAGTCAGAGTAACCACTTCCCGTAAAATGTTGCTGAACTCCAATCTGTAGCATATCAAATGAATCATGACTAAAGTACTTAGCAATATAGAGAAGCCTTAAATCAAAAGTAACATTATTAACATTTGTTTGATCTTACCAAAGTGAAGCTCTTAAGTATAGGGCAACCACATAGAAAACGTAGAAGAGTGCTAACGGTCATGATTACATTGGTAAAGCATAAGCTTATCAACCTACTAAAACTAAAAATGGTTGATATAGGTTGAATTGCACAATTTTGGAGTTTTAGATGCGTTAATTTCTGCAGCGAAAAGAAAGATGATGGTAACTTGTGGTAAATGGACGATCCAATGCAAAGGCTAAACTTCTCAACGGTGGTGTTCTTCGCAAGATGAAGTATGATCTGGTCAATCTCACTGCAACTTTGAAGTTGAGAGCTACTAAGAGAGAACTCGAGCACCGGACCATGATGTAGTAACAGCACCGTGTAAATAGCATGCAAAAGTTTACACTTGATAGTTACTTGGCTATTAGTTGTTACTTGGCTATTAGTTGTTCCTTGCAACAATTTGTCATCAAACTCAAGTTTAGGAACTTTTAAGCAGCAATACCTCCAGCTCCGAGACAAAATACTAGTCCTAAATGCATCTCGTATTGGCACAAGAGACAGTATCATTTGTATCATACTCGAAGGCAGGTTGCTGATTCTGTCCGGAGGTAAACATTCAACTTGCATCCTAAAAAGGTTGATTAATAAAGAAAAAATCTATTAAAATGATATGATTTAAGACAATTGCTTAAAATCAAATGTTATATAATTAACTTTTTCATATTATATATACTTTTTACTTTGGGTAGCTAAAACGGTTAATTAATACAATTACGTTTTTGCAATTGTGTAAAACCATAAAACACTCCATGTATAGAAAGTATAGTATAAACATAGTTATGAACATATGATAACGAGATTTGATAAATATAGCTTTGAGGTTCTGTTTAACATATTCAGACATCCAACCACACATATAGAGAAATCATGGATGAAAACTTGGAATATAAATCTGATTTCTTCGAATTTCCAAATTATAAACTTGAAATATAATATGATTTATGATAATAGTTTATCTACTTGGGGTGTTTGTTTCGGCTTATTTATCCAAAAAGCTTATAAGCTCATTTTCCCGACTTATAAACTTATGAAGTTATATTTATAATCTTAAATAAGTCACTATTTTATTTCGATAACCTCATAAACCTAATAAAAATGAGTTTATAATTTTTTAAAATTTTACATAAACTCATAAACTAAGTAAATAAGTCGAAACAAATACTTAAGATGGTTTACCTCAAAGGATTCTTTTGATCTTCTCTGGGTAGAAGTTGAAAAGACTAACCGGATCAAGTTCAAGAGAAATAGCAAATGGAAATGAAAAGTTTTTTCTCGGTTTTATAAAATAATAAAGTTCATTTATGGTCCTTTCTCTTGAAGAAACTTAGATTTAGGCTCTTCATATTCCTATTAAAGACAATTTAACACATCAAAAAATATGTTTATTTTTAACAAAAGTCAATATTTAAAAAAAATTGAATCGTAAATTTTAAAAAAAATTGAATCGTAAATTTTATGTTTATATTATATGTTTTTTAAGTTATTATGAGAAAACAATATTACACGTATAATATAACACACACACACACACACACACACACACACACACACACACACACACACACACACACACACACACACACACACATATATATATATATATATATATAATATATATATATATATATATATATATATATATATATATATATATATATATATATATATATATATATATATATATATATATATATATATACCTTTTATGTTTTTACATATATTGTTTATAGTTATATACATATAATTACATATATACTCTAACATTTATTCATATGTTTAAATTTTTTGTATAGGAGATTTTAGAATAACTATAGCTAAATCATAGTTCAAATTAAACGATTATATAAATAAATTAGGACTGGTATATGAGAGAAGAGACATATGTTTGTTATTTTATTAGAGTTGGAATAAAAAGAATGCAATTATTTATTTTAAGATTGTGTACAATGAAAATAATATTTGATAATATCATTAATCTCATATATCGGCTGAAATAAATAAGTTAACCAACCTAAGAGACATTATTTCGCTATGAGAAATTTAATATCCCTCTTTTATTATATATTAAAAATTAAAAATTACTACTTTGAATAGTCATTTTTATATATTTAAATTCTATAAATTCTATTAATTCATTTTTTACTTTTCTTAACAATAATGTTTATAATAAAATCTACATTTCTCAAAAATGAGGGACCAAAGTATGCAAAAGAAATCTTTAAAATGAATAAAAGCAGCAGAAACATTTCATTCTCCTTGTCCGAGAAAAGCCCAAAGAACCCTAGAGAGAAAGAGAGAGAAAGAGGTAGAATTTTTGTACTCATTTGCATTTTCTTTTAATATTTTTTGTATAAAAATTGTTTAAACAACACTTTAATTTCGAAATTAACGGAAATGACACTTTTTCACTTTTTCGCCTAATATAACTGTTTATGGACTTATTAGTGTGTATTATGATATAATAAACAGTAATTACCTTTAGATACGCATATTCTAAATGTTGATACATTTTGCAGAATTAGCGATGGACCTTTGTAGGATGGATGCTCAATGTTTACCTCCTGACAGAATCAGCAATCTGCCTTTAAGCATTATTCATACGATCCCGACTCTAATGCCAATACGAGATGCTTTTAGGACTAGTATTCTGTCCCCGAAATGGAGGTATAATTGCATAAACATTCCCAAGCTTGAATTCGATGAAAAAATGTTGCAACGATTAAGTAACACTGAGTTATCCAACAAGTGCAAAATCCTCCATGTTGTGTACAATGTCTTGTTATTACACGATGATCTGGTGCGTGAGTTTTCTCTATGTTTCTCCAAACCAAGAAGGTGTTATGAAATTGACCGAATCATACTTTATCTTTTAAGGAAGACCAATGTTGAGAAGTTTACTCTTTCTATTGGGGGGAAACCGAGGAGTCACTATAAGTTACCATCATCGTTCTTTTCATTGCAGAAGTTAACGCACTTAAAACTCCAAAACTGTGAAATTCAACCTCTAACAAACATTTCTGGATTTAGTACCCTGTCAAGCTTATGGTTTGACGATGTCCGTATACCCATGAGCATGCTTCTACGTTTTCTAACGTCTTGCCCTCTACTTAAGAGCTTCACTATAGTAAGATAAACTAATTATTGGTGCTATTTGATAAAAGGGCTAAGTGCATGAGAATGTAACAAACTTTGTGCGATTTGCTATTGTATGTATCCAACTCTCAAAATCTCTATTGTATGTATCCAACTCTTATTTTTTCACAAATGATGTAACGGACCGCATTTTTGCTGACGTGTAACCGGTTTTTTAAATTTAATATTTCTCAAAAAAATCCGGTTCTTACATCATTTGTTAAAAAATAAAAGTTCAATACACACAATAGAAGTTTTGAGAGTTGGATACATACAATAGCAAATCGAACAAAGTTTATTACATTCTCATGCACTTATCCCTTGATAAAACGCTTATATATTTTCAACTAGTTTAATTAGTTTAGATTTATTTAATGTGCTGCAGTTTAACTCTTTCGGAAATGGGTATTCTAACTTTGATGAGCTATTCCGGTTTTTGCCTTTGATAGAGCATTTGCACTTGGATTATGATATTATTGAGGTACTAGGTAGCTTATATATAGAGTACATTTCACACAACTTAAATTATTTTGTTCTTGCTAATATTAGTTTTTGGTTGAAGTCTTTACCTTTGGATGTTACCCTCCCGAGGCAGCTCCCGAACATACTAGTTCATCTCAGGGTTCTTAAATTAGATGGACTGTCTTTTGGGAATGAAGACGAGTTACGTTCTGTTCTTTTTTTGGTTACAAGCTCCCCAAATATAGAGAAGATTAATCTGGAGGTAAATTAGTATATTTGCTTTAATATTGTACATACTTATATGACTCTGTTGGTCGCCTATTCTCGGACCTCCTTTGAACCCTACAACAAACTAATTGCGGAATAACTAGTATGTGTATGAAAACGGTGAAGAACAGAAGCAATAACCAAATGAATGATTCTATTAAGCTTACGTGAATGTTTACAAACACGAATAGAATCAATACAAACGATTACAACTCTTTAAACACTCAAGAACACTAGTTTCGTGACCTAAACCCTAGCTCACGTAACTCTCCTTGATTTGACAGCTCTGACAATGTTCAACCACACGCATTTATGATTTCGAGGCTGCTATTTATAGTGGCCCGAAACCCTAGAAGAGTTACGCTCACGTAACTCTTGGAGGAGACTTACGTGCACGTAACTCACTAGTTACGTGCACGTAACTCATGAGTTACGTGAGTGTAACTCTTTTACTCGAACGTAACTTGTTCGTAAATGCGTTTGGACTTTACAACTCGATCTAATTACATACTAACTCTACGACACGTTCTAATGAATACAAATACAGACAATAATGCTCCAACAAACTCCCCCTTGGATGTAGCTTGTATTCTTCAAAATTGTCTTGAACTTTTGGTGTCGAGAGATCGAGAGTCAGTCCTTTATACTTCATAGAGACTTGTACGGTGTAAAGTTTGCAACCGTTATCTTGCGAATCTTTTCAGACAGCTAATCTTCATCATTAAGCAACGCGGCTCCATGAAAATCAGCTTCGAGTCCTTGACTTCCAAGAAGTGCTAAACTCTTCAAGATCCGATCCTTAACTTTGTAAAACCTGGCTTTACAAAGATAAAACTGACCAAAAACGTGTTTTTGTTCTTTAAACTGACAAAATTTCTCATTTTTCAGAAAACACGTGATAAAACCTTTTAACCATGAACGATACGTGACAACGAAGAAAATAAACGCAGAAATAAATTATTTTTGATTTTTGTTTGTTTTCTTAACCTAAAACCGAAACTCTTTTTGTGGTTTTTTAAGTATAAGCTATTCACACTACTTTAGCAACCTACAAAAGGGCAAATCTTTTTGGATAGGGATTAGTTTGCTTTTAGGATCATATCGCAGAAGTCGAATCACAAGAATCAGCCGATTATTAGTATATTTGTCCTCTTAAATACAACATATATATCATATAAAAAATCTTCCGATTATTTAGATTACAACTGTTTATATGGATCCCACTTATATTTACACTTAACTAAGTCCGAACTCCCCTCAAAGCGTCATCAAACTTCCAGTATTTATTTAGGAAACCCGTCACCTTATTCCTCTTTTAATAACTACTCTAAATATTGAAAAAGCATACATATAGTATAAGATTTAAGCACTTTGTGCATTTTTCATAAATAGAGAAGCTTTTTGCTTTCTTTTTGTTTTATTTATTTATTTATATATATTTTTTTTTATTTTTTTTGAGCTTAAAAGCTTTATAGACTCGTGAACTCCTCCCTCTGTCTTTGCCGTTTATCAAGTAAGCATCAAGAGTTACGGAATTCTTATTTGACTCTACTCTCCCCTTTATACTAACTGCAAGGAAACTATGATTTCGCAACCTTATAGAATCCAGGAGCGCCTCAAGGATACGAGTTTTACTTAACTCCTCAACCTTTATACTAACCGCACGGAAACTATGATTTCGCAACCTTATAGAATCCAGGGGCGCCTCAAGGTGTTTAGGAGTTATTAATAAAAAACTCTTTGAGTTTTAGAAAAAAAAAACGATTTATTATATTTTTTTGATTTTCTCTCAATTTTTCTTTTCCTCGCTTTTTCTATTACTCTCAGATACTTATTTATATATATATAGTCCTATGGTGACAGATTCCAGGCACACCGAAAGTTTTCAGCTTATCATTGAGATGAACAAACTTAACCGTGTTACCCATTAGAAACAGGTTCGGAAAATTGTTTATATGATATTGGCCGTACCTACTAATACATCGAACAAAAACTTATGATTCTAAATTTTAAAATCCGCGATGTACTATCATTTCCTAAGGTTTTCACAAACTTTCTCCCCCTCTTTTTATGGTTTTCTTATTTTTATTATTCTTGGAACTATACAAATCCTAAAAACTTAAAAAGAAAAGTTTCGAAGTCACGATCAAAAATTTAGGTTTTTATCATTTTGGACGCTTTATACTCAATTGAGATTATTTAAACTTTGACTCAATGAGATTATTAAACTTTAGACTCAGTCGAGATCATTTAACTTTAGACTCGACGAGTATCAAAAACTTTAGACTCTTTGTGAAAAGAGTTTTGCATTTAAGCAAAACGATTTTTGTTCGAGTTCGCAACTGTTATATGTTGCGAAGTCTAAACGCTTTAAACTAAAGATATAAGCATGTCAATTAAGCTTGAAAGTAGACGTTTGAACGCAAACCGGACAACGTAAATCAAATAGGAATCAAAAGCCTACTGAAGCACGCATCACACACATTACAAACAATCAAACAAGCAAAAGAAACATTGATATATCAATAGAAGTTACAAATATTACAGTCATATGAATATAGTTTGAGCTGGGAATAAGAGAATACCCAAAAACCAGCTAACACCTGCAAACTAAATTCTATACCGCTTCTTCAACCACCAACGGTAGATTTTGCGAATGAAAGCCCCGTTTGACACAGATGTGCACTACGTGTGAAAAGACCAGCCCAAACGATTTCTCATTAGCCGCACAGTAGATTATCTTCTCATTCAGCTTCTTCAAATCTGCTTCGGAGAGGCAGAGGAGATGGATAGGATCATAGATCCTCAGCAATACTTTACCATCTTTCCCAAATACCACGGCCTCCCTAGCTTTCTCATCGAACCCCCAAGCCGTAACATCAGATAAGAAATCCCGAGGAAGCGAGGGCAATCTGATCCTCCTGAGTTGCTTGACTTCAGGATAGATATCTATAAACTCGCGCCTCTTCGTCTTTGGATTCCTCTTCTTTTCCCTCTCTCGGATAGGCATGGTGAGCTTGAAGTTTTCAAGCTTTCTAAAGTAGATGTCAGATCTCAACTTCTTGTAGAACAGCTTGGCCGCATCCGTAGTGAGATTGGTGGGTTCCAGATCCGCGAGTCGCTTCAATTCATAGTGAGGAAGTGAATTGAACATCGCATATTTCATCCTCATATACTGAACACCATCACTCCGCAGCAATGCAAAATAATCGGTGTTATCTATGTAGCGCCATGCAAGAACCATCCTCTTGCACTGGCCTACTAGATTACACCCGACCAGAATTCCCATTTCCCCAAATACAGCGTGATCAATCTTTCTCCCTCGGCCATCAATGTAGTGAATTGGAGGTGGCACGAGAGGAGCGGGGACCACTGGAGGTGTAGGTGCAGCTTCGTCTTCTTTAGACTTCCCCTTAGAACCAGCTGGGGAAGCAACCTTCTCTTTAACACCGCTTACTTGTGATGCGGTGACTTTCTTCAACCGAGCGGAGTCCACCTCGTCCTCGGAGTCTTCAAACAAACAACTCCCCTGGACTACTGAGGCAGCATCTCCTTCACCCATCGGCATAGCAGCAAATGTAGGAACTACGCCTGTAGAACCATGGAATGACATCGCTGGCTGAGCGGACTCGAGTGGATGAAAGTGGGTACCTGCAGAAACTAAAGCAAAATCAAAATTAAGATTAGCAGTCTCCCCCTCAATCGATGCTTCCTTGGATGGAGATCCCGTATCTTTTCCAGAACCAGGCGCGGATTCATCACGTGGCGCCTGTTCGGAAGGATCAGCCATTCCTTGATCACCCGAGCCCATTAAGGAGTGAGCTCCCGCATCACCGCCATCATCAGGTTTATCATCCTGATCATCATCATTCTTTGGCTCATCGTCATGAGCTTCATCGGCTTTGTCAGCTTCATCCTCATCGTCAGCTTCTTTCTCAGCTTCTTCCACATTTTCAGCTTCTTCCTCATTCTCGCCTTTCTCCGCCCTCTTTTCATCAATCAGCTCATCAAGGCGTGCACGTAATTGTCAATTGCGTGCACGTAATTCTCTATTACGTGACCCATTTCAAATTTGAGTTTTTCGCTCGTTTTCTCGATTTTAAACTTGTTTTAATTCACGTTTTTATCTTTAAACTTTTACCGAATAAAAGAAAACAAGTTTTTAACCTTTAAACTCTTTCAAGAGATGAAAATGATGATTTACTCAAACCTTTACACTTTATCTCGAGATAAAGAACCTTTACACTTGACGGGAAGGCATTTGATCAGTCGAGCATGTTTAAGCACTCGGAGCCTTCCAATCGTCAAGAATTACTAGAAACCGTCTTTCCAGGAGAACTTGATCCATAATGCGTATATAAGCTCATATGTTTCCTCCTTTCACTGAAAATCACTCAAAAGACACGAGAACCGTAAAATTGAAAATAAAAGTTATAAACCTAAGAAAAGTTAAAATCTTTTTGTATATTTTAATTTTAAGGGACTTAGATATTAAACTACAACTTAAACCAAAAATCTTTTTGAAAATTTTTTTAATTTTTAAAAGAGATAAGTATTTACAAAAATAGTGGTTCGTGTCAAGCAATTTCTAAAGTGATGAGACGGTTTAACTTGATCAGTTCTTCAAATCGCCCCTTATGAAAAGCTTTCGTCAAAAGATCGGCCTTTTGATCCTCGGTAGCGATTTGGAGCAACGTGATCAAGTTCTTATCATAGCAATCCCGTATGAAATGAAAACGAATACTTATATGTTTCGTTTTCGAATGTTGCACCGGATTGCGTATGATACACACCGCTGCTGTATTGTCTATGTTAATGGGGGTGCGAGAAACAATCAAACCGTAATCACGTAGCTGATGCTGGATCCAGAGAACCTGAGAACAGCAACTTCCCGCCGCAATGTATTCAGCCTCCGCAGATGATAAGGATACCGCGGTCTGCTTCTTGCACTGCCACGAGACTAAACGTGATCCAAGGAACTGACATCCACCAGTCGTGGACTTCATGTCAGAATTGCATCCCCCATAATCCGAATCCGAATACGCCGTCAGCTCGAAGTCTTGATCGTCATAGGGATACCAGAGACCCAGAGTTGGTTTCCCCTTTAGATAACAGAGAATCCTCTTCACGGCCTTCAGGTGACATGCCTTAGGCGCAGCTTGATAGCGCGCGCACAAAGACACGGCAAAGGTGATATCCGGACGAGACGCTGTAAGATACATGAGTGAGCCTATCATTGATCGATACAGCTTCAGATCTACAGCATCATCGTGGAGTGCCGGACCAAGTTTGTGATTGATCTCGAGAGGAGTGCTAACCGTTCTACAGTCTAGCATCTCGAAACGAGTCAAAATGTCTTGCACATACTTGGTCTGGTGGATATAAATCCCTTTCTTCGACTGCTTAACTTGCAAACCCAAAAAGAAGTTCATTTCCCCCATCGCACTCATCTCGAACCTTGACGTCATCCGCTTCTCGAACTCTTTACACATTGAGTCATCGGTAGACCCAAAGATGATGTCGTCGACGTATATTTGGAGCAGCAGCAAGTGTTCATTCTTCTTCTTTGTGAACAGAGTTTGATCAACTGAACCTCTTGCAAACCCGTTGTTTGTCAAGAAATCAGAGAGCGTTCCATACCAAGCTCTCGGGGCCTGGTGAAGACCATATAAGGCCTTGTTGAGCTTGTAAACGTGATCGGGATGTTCGTAATCCTCGAAGCCCGGTGGCTGCGCGACATAAATGTCTTCACGTATCTCGCCATAAAGGAACGCGCTCTTCACGTCAAGTTGATAAACCTTGAAACGCATGTGGGAAGCGAATGCAAGGAACAGCCGAATGGATTCCAAACGAGCAACCGGTGCGTAGACTTCATCGTAGTCCTAGACCTTCTACTTGTTCGAAACCTTGAACAACTAACGGGCTTTATTCCTTACAATTTCGCCTTATCATCTTTCTTATCGTGAATACCCACTTCGTCTTCAATATCTTTTCCCTCCTTGGAGCCTTGACCCTTTCCCACACATGCAACTTTAGGAACTGTTGAAGTTCTTCTTGCATTGCTTCTACCCAGAACGGATCATCTAGTGCAATGATGACGTTCTTCGGATCTATTTGGGATAGAAAACATGCTTCGAAGACCTCCAGAAGTGCAGGACTAGCCACGAATTCATCCAGGTGTGCTGGACGTTTCTTTTCTCTCACAGATCTCCTCGGAGTGATAACATTCTCTGCTTCATTTCTTTCTTCAGCACCTTCAATTTCTTGTACAACCTCCTGATTAATCACATTTTCCAAGACCGGAGCTGGAATTTCTACTTCATCAGAAGGAGGAGCTGGATTCGAAACACCAGCAGTAGAAGGTTGAGGAGCGCTTTCGATGACATTAGATCCCTCTTCAACAATTTCTTCAATCTCATCTGCATCTTGAAAATCATTGTTATCACTCTCTGAATCATCTGATGCAGCTTTTGATGCAGCTTCGGATGCAGTTTCAGATGCAGTTTCAAAGTCTGGAGAATTTGGCCGAACCGGAGCTTGTTAAATAGCTGGAAGGTCAACGACGACCTGAATCGAATCGATGAAGTGGACGGAGATGCATCTTCGCTTTGAGTGTGAAACTGATCAAAGAATGTATCGTCAGTTCCTCCCCCTTGCATCACGACCGCTTCATGTCTTGCAACCGGAATGGAGGCACTAGGAGGATCAATGTTGAAAGATTGAAATAACGAATCATAATCGAAGAAGTGTGCCGGACCATCACCCGGTGTAGGTGGAGTATACCGGAAGCAAGTCACCTCATACGCTTCTTCAATTGTACCCGTCGTCTTATCAAATACCCTTTACTGGGAGACTCAGCCGAATAACCAAGAAAATATCCAGGGTGCGTCTTCTCTCCAAACTTGGAGATTCTTTCCTTGGTGATCATAATCTCACAAGGGCATCCGAATGGCTCGAGGAATTGCAGATTCGGCTTCCTTTTATTGATCAGTTCGTAGCTCGTCTTGTTATGACGTTTGACCAAGGAAACACGATTGAGAACATAGCATGCCGTATTGACTGCTTCGGCCCAGAATGAAACTGGCAGTTTAGAGTCCGAGAGCATCGTACGAGCAGCTTCAATGAGAGTTCTATTCTTCCTTTCTGCAACCCCATTTTGTTGCGGAGTTCGTGGAGCGCTATACTGGTGAGAGATACCCTTAGAAATACAAAATAGCTCCATGTTGTTGTTTTTGAACTCCGTGCCATTGTCGCTTCGGATAGACCTGACCTTTAACTCGAGGAGGGTTTCTAGTCGAAGAAGGAGAAACTTTAGTCGTTCAGCCGTTTCATCCTTCCTCGCTAGGAAGAAAACCCACGAGAATCTCGAGTAGTCATCCGTGACTACCAAACAGTACAATTTCCCGCCTTTACTCTTTACACTTACAGGACCGAAGAGATCCATGTGAAGTAACTCCAGTGGAGCAGAGACTGAGTTCACTAGCTTCGATGGATGCGACTTCTTGTGTTGCTTCCCCTTTACACATGACACGCGTGAGTCATTCATCGCAAAGCTCATGTTTGGAACTCCTGTGACAAGCTCGTGCTTCACCAGATAGTTCATCCTTCGAAAGTTAATGTGCGCCATTCTTCGATGCCACATTATAGACTCTTTCTCTGAAGCTTTAGACACCAAGCACAAATGTTCCTCGCTTGATGAAGCCTTAGACATATCCAGATAATAAATGTCGTTGACTCTCGGAGCAGTAATAAGCACCCAGTATGGATCAATCACAAAACCTTCTCGAAGAATCAAGCACTCCTTGCTTGTGAATAGCGTAGAGAACTTCTGATCGCAAACTTGCGAAACACTTAGCAGATTATGCTTTAACTCCTTGACGTAGTTGACATTTTGAAAGGACACTACGCCATTGGAGATATTTCCCTGTCCAGTTATCCTGCCACCCTTTTCCCCCGCAAACAAAACATTGCCACCATCAACCGTAATGTGATCGGTCAATAGATGACAATCTCCCGTCATGTGCCTGGAGCAACCACTATCGACACACCAAATATTCTTGCCGCTCGGTCGCTAGATCGCCCCCTGCCCATTAAAAGATGGGGACCCAAGCCTTAACAGACTTGGGTCGTCCATTTACATCAAGAATGATCACATCAACCAACTTGGTGTTTTTCTTGTAGTTGGTGGAAGTTGATGCGACATTCTGACGTGTGGGTGACTTTGGTTTTTCTTTAACAGTTTCGGTCACGACTTGTTTTGGCCCGGTCATGACTTGGTCTGAAGAAGTATCGACTTTGGAGATTAGTCGATCCTTCTTAGGGGATACTTTACGTTTCAAGATTAATCCTTGCAAACGTGGACAGATTTTGGCAATGTGGCCCTCGTTTCTACAGTAGTAACAAGTTCTCGGATCATTTGACATGTCCATATGAGTTGAGAAGTTTGAATCTTCTCCTTTTGAATTGCTACATGAGATATGTTTTGAATACGAGGTGGAGCCACGTATGGAACACGAGGTGGTGCCATGGTCTGTGGAAGCTGGTCGAGAAGTAGTTGGTCTGGGACACCTTGGGAGGAAATTTGTAGGCTTAGAAGAATCCCTTGGTGAAAATCGTGGACATAGGGGTTTGAATAGTGAGAATTGGTGCCTCAACCTTTTCTTTACCCTTTGAGTTCGATTTTATGGACTTTGACTCGGCCTGCTTGGAATCGGATTGCTTAACAATCCGTTTACCTTCTCGCACCTGAAGTTGTTCAAACTTCTTGTCCATCTTAGTAATAAGACGGCTCTCCAGGCGCTGAATGATTTTCTCAAAAATTTGCTCCTGATGGTCAGTGAGATGGACGTCTTTCAAATCCTTAAGGTCTTTGGACAGGTCTGGACGTTCTAAGGTCACTTTGGACTCATTTTCGCTGATACTAACTTCTGGACCAGTTTCTTCGGCTTTTGGAGCTTCAGAGGTCAAAGAAGCAGTTTGAACTACCTCTACGGACGATCCATCTACTGGGACAGGGGTGAAATTCATTGGAGGGGGCATACTAGAGTACCCCAGTCCACCCTTGTCCTTAGTGTTCGTCCGTTGAGATTCGATCAATAAAATTTCTTTTGAGTTCGCAATTGAGGCTAACTTGGCCTGAAGAGTGTCAATTTCACTCTGTTTCTTTGCGACAGTTAATTTCTCAGCGGCATGAGCATCAGCAAACTCTTGGATCTTTGAAATGTGTCGGGTGATAACAATTTTTAAATCAGAAATTTCAACTTGTTTTTCTTTCTTAAAAGTAGTTAAAATTCTGTTTTCTTTGGACAGGACATCATTTTTAGTCTAAGATCATTAACCTCGACACTTAACTCTCTTGCAGAGGTACTCCATACAGTGAGTTGGGCCTCTAGCACACTGCAGTTAGTACATACGGGTGTAAAAGGATCGATTTCTACCTCAGGTTTAGGAGCATCTGACGTAGAGGCCATTAGAGCAAGGTGATCCATCCTTGGAGCGATATCCTCATATGCATTCCAATCTACCCGATTATCCACAGCTATGAGCGCACTAGCATCCTTTTCTACATCTTGAATTCGGAGATTCCTCGATGCTGGACCCTGATATCCTCCTTGATGATAGCTTCGACCTTGATGGGAGGCTTGACCTTGTTGTTGTTGACCATACCTTTCTCCGTGGTCATGTCGAGGGTCTTCACGAGAGTGTTGACCACATTCACGAGCAAAGTGTCCGTAATTGTTGCATTTGAAACACTTTACCCTTGACTTGTCGAAGCCCATCCCACTTTTTCGATCGCCACCAACAAACTTCTTTCCCGTCCGATTGAGAAACCCTTTAATCCGCTTCGTCATCATAGCCATATTCCATCTGATATCCATTTCTTCGAGTTCATCCGGATGAACCTGCTCATAGTCTTCCTCGTTTAGAGAAGAGCAAGCAATCCTGCCATCGATCAAATCGTTGTAGGCAGCTACGAAGCACGATTGTAGACGATCAGGCTCTACATTCTGTGAACTAGAGGTGCTAAATCCCGTTTCCTTTCCTCTCCCTTGTGGCTTTAGGAGGGGAGCCGCAAATGCCGTATTCATCTCCCGTCTCGCTACACGCAGAACATGAAGGACATAATGAGTCGGTTGAGCTCGATACGGGAGGGCTATCTTGAGCATTCGGGAAGTTGAGAGTCGGAGGTAAGAAGCTTGAGGATGAAGGTACTCTGGTTGAGATATCCGAGAGGAAAGCAACTCCCGCATTATCTCTAAGTACATTCTGAGCAAACGTATTGCTACTATAAGCCTTTTCTTGCATTTGAAGATTGGCTATACGAAGTTTGCCAATGAGATCCTCAAAGCTATAATCTCTTAACTCGGGTTTATCTTTCAAAAGAAGCACCCTAAACTCCCAGTGCGGAGGCAGACTATCCAAGAACCGTAAGTTGGTCTGGAGCTTGCTGAACTCAACTTTTAACTCGAAGAGATCATTTATCAACCTACTAAATCTCGAGATAAGCATATCTAGCGTCTCATTCTCTCCGCATTTGAAGTTATCAAATTGTCGTCTCAACAAATCTGCTTTGACTTCCTTCATTTCCTCCGTTCCTCCAATGGCGTTCCAAAGATCGTGAGGATTATCGATCATCCGGAAAATTGCTCTCATCTCATCGGTGAGACAGAACTGGATTGTACCCAATGCTTTCTGGTTTTTGAGAAATTGAAGTTTCTCATCGTCGGTGTAAGTAGATGCAGCCCGGTAGGTTCTAACACCGGTGGTGGCGTTCACGTCTGAAGGGGCTTCATATTTCGTGACAATAGGATTCCATATACCCGGATCAGTACACGCAACAAAAGTCCTAAAACTCATCATCCAGTCTTCGACACTCCGGTTCGGGTTGTACATAGGAGGAAGTTGAGGGTTACGGCTTGTCTCCATGTTGAACGAATTAGAATTCGTAGCTAGAGCCATCACAACTTCACACAAATTCCCAAAATCTGCAGCTTACGAATACCAAAAAATCTAACCTAACACCCACCTAGCCTTTCCAACGAAAACCGGGCAGAGTAACGGCTTGAAAATGAGTAAACGAACGATTTCAGAACAAGAGTTACGTGCACGAAATACCCAATTACGTGCACGTAAGTATAGAGTTACGTGCGTAACTTGTAAGTTACGTGCGTAACAGAATTTCGTGAACTCTCTATTTGGTGAATAATTACGTGCGTAATACCAGAATTTCGTGCGTAATACCAGAATTACGTGAACGTAATAACAGAATTTCGTGAACGTAATAGTTAATTACGTGAACAAAACAGACTTACGTGACAGCAGCAAGAAATTTCCAAAAATCGCCGTAAACGTGAAAATACCCAAAACTAAGCTCCCATCTTCTGCAGATATCTAATACTACCAATTGTGGATGTAATATCTGAACCTCAGCTCCAAACTCCGGCTAGAAATGCCTAGATCTAAAAAATCCCGAAATAACCTAAATTACTCCAAAACCTAGATCTATCCCAAATCAGCCCAAATCTTCACCAAACGGATTCAAAGACCTCTATAGCAAGTATAGAGGCTCTGATACCACTTGTTGGTCGCCTATTCTCGGACCTCCTTTGAACCCTACAACAAACTAATTGCGGAATAACTAGTATGTGTATGAAAACGGTGAAGAACAGAAGCAATAACCAAATGAATGATTCTATTAAGCTTACGTGAATGTTTACAAACACGAATAGAATCAATACAAACGATTACAACTCTTTAAACACTCAAGAACACTAGTTTCGTGACCTAAACCCTAGCTCACGTAACTCTCCTTGATTTGACAGCTCTGACAATGTTCAACCACACGCATTTATGATTTCGAGGCTGCTATTTATAGTGGCCCGAAACCCTAGAAGAGTTACGCTCACGTAACTCTTGGAGGAGACTTACGTGCACGTAACTCACTAGTTACGTGCACGTAACTCATGAGTTACGTGAGTGTAACTCTTTTACTCGAACGTAACTTGTTCGTAAATGCGTTTGGACTTTACAACTCGATCTAATTACATACTAACTCTACGACACGTTCTAATGAATACAAATACAGACAATAATGCTCCAACAGACTCCGTGTGTTTTTGTGTGCCAGATAACCATCAATTTTTTGTTTTTTCAATATATAGTTGTTCTACGATTCTAATATGGTGATATCTGAAACAACCATGAACCCTATTGACCTGCAAGACTACTCGGATATTATCTTGGATAAACTTAGTGAATTGGAGATTACAAACTTTGGTAATATAAAGCTTGGAATGGATTTTGTGAAGTTTATCTTAGCCAAGTCATCGATGCTAAAGACAATACGAATAGTGATTAGCGATCAGATATCTGTTGATGATGAGGTAAAGATGCTAAGAGACCTGATATGGAATCCACGTGCATCTCCTGGAGCACAAATCAAGTTTGAGCGCCCGAAACTTTCAGTTCATCATGACGGTTTTTAGTGGACTTGTCTTTATCGTATTACGTGTTCTTGGGTTGTTAATTTTCTAAGTTTCCCGGTCACCTTTAAAGATTAAACTTAGTTCTTAAAATATGTTTTCTGTTTGTCTTTTGAACCAAGTATCATATTGGGATCGGAGTTTTGTTATGGAAGATGCATGCCTTTTGTTTTCCCTCTAAGAAGCTTTTGAGTTTTGATATATGTATGATTTGACATGATGCCTACTCAGAATTGTGACGTCATATGCAAGCGTCTATCATATTTATAGATGCAGAGTGATTACGAGTTTGAAAACTTGTTTAAACAAATATACTGGAGATGAAGACGCAATAGCAGCCAGCTGATTCATGAGTATTGATTACGAAGCAAAATTTGCGAGGGCTGTTGTTTATAAGGTAAGACATGCATAAAAGGTTTATACGTTATTTATTTTTCCTGAAAGTCCGGGGTTATACCCAAGATACATGGGATGTTATTGAAATCGTATAAATAATTCATGTGTGTTTTAGGATGTGTCTGAATTAAAGGGATGGAACTAAAGATTAGGAATTGGAATGAAAAAAGTTGTTCGATATAAGAACAAAGATTTGAAAACTGAAAATGAAACCTATAAATATACCGTTTAAAGAATTTGTCGTAACCTTCTAAAAAGATGGGTCCGGGATTACTCAAACGCATCCCATGCCCGCCCCCGTTGCTATCCCTAAAACCCATAGTTTAACGGTTTTGTGACTTTTGTCAAACCCATTTACCTAAAACAAACAAAATTATTCACTTTGAAACTTGTTACCTTATATCCAAACCCTTGAACCAAACACATCATAGCAATTAACTTTGAAATCTTAATAGATATTAATAGTAAAAGTAGTCATTTTAATTCTTTTTTTTTTCGATAAATCAAAATAAAAGAGAAATGTAGATACTTAAAAGGAAACAAATGCAGTATGTGTTGATAGTAAAATTATATTTACGTTAAAGAATGAAATTACTAATATATCCTTATCATTTCTAACGTTAAAGAATGAAATTACTAATATATCCTTATCATTTCTATTAAGTTACATATTTGAATATGCCATCATATTATAATTAATGTTATTTCCATATTATATTTAGTAATAATAAAAATATTTTTTTTTATGCTTATAATTAAGTGACCGTTAACTTATATTATAGTCTCAGTATCTAACTATGTATAAAGCGTTAAATTATCGTAGTCTCCCTATCTAACTATCTAAACGGAATATACATCAAATGTTGTGTATCGAGATGTTCTACACGACGAGGCTATTCGGTTTTTACACATTATAACATATTGTGAAACATTTCATACATTTCCTCTTTGCATTAATATTATTTTAATTTATTTCAACCAAAATCCTTTTCATCTATAAAGTTATTGCAGAAAACATGTACACAAAAAAGATTGATTATCCAAAAAATTAAATGTCTATTTATCGTTGTCGGCGCAACGCACGGATACCTTACTAGTTATACCTAATTAACCTTTAACTACACCACTAAAATCCACTCTTTGATCTTAAAGTTGTGTGTGACATTTATATTTTCATTAAAGATCTTTTGTTGTGTGTTTTTAACCTTCGATGTTCGATGAACATAATATTGTTAGCAAAACCTTATATAACACATGATATAAAAGAATTAACAATGTTTTGGTAACACAAGATTAACTTCTTTCAATGTTTAAGAAAAGGGGTGTTTTCTAGGTCCTTGCAGGGGAAGATCTGAGAGTTAATATGAAGTGGTGGTGGAGGCTTCGTGTGGGAGAAGAAGCTCTATGAGTTAGGATAATAAAAAAAACATTTATAGAGCGGATGGTTGGTAAGGGGTGTAACAACCGCGTATTTTAAAGTACCTTTTTGTTGTGCCTTTTGTTGTTTATTTCGTTTATCACGCGTCATTTATGCGGTCGGGTTTTATATTATAGTTTTTGTCCTTCGTGACGGAAACGTTTAGTACTAAGTGTCTAGTGTAAAGTTGAAGTATAAACATGGCATTAATGTGATGATCAACATGCTTAATGTAAAGTTGAAAGCTCATCAAGATTCTTAAGAAGCTATTCAGCTATTGTGGAAGATCAGATGCCAGCTCACGGATCATAGAAACTCAATATGAAGGGATTTAAAGTTTTTGGCTGCATTCCCTCTGATTATTGAAGAAACTTATGTTTATGATGGAAAACATAAGTTTAGGAGGAGATTGTTGGGTTTTAATGAGTTAATACTGGTGAAGATGGTTATTACTCGTCATCAGTCAAGTTACTATTGGTAATCACTATTACTAGTGTTGCTGCATGGCTTGCATGAGAGTTTCTACTGGTGGTTACCACCGGTGAGCTGATAATGTTAGTTACGATTTAGTAGCAGTTATATTTGTAACATGTTTGTGATAAGTATAAAGTAGATTCGATTAGTTATTATAACCCGATTATAGCTAGGGTTAGTTAGTCTCAAGGTCTATAAATATAGATCCTTATATCGTTGTAAATATACGTCTATTACGAAACCCTAATTCTAATATATTGAGGTTGTTGGTGAAAATCTTGTGTTCTTAATTGTTTATTCATATTCATAACTTGTTAATTATTATCTTGTAATATCACAGTCTTGATCTGCTACAATTTCTTTGATAGATGTAGATCTAATCGTTTGTTTTATACAAACATAGCTTCGACAGATCCTGACATATATTCTGCGAAAAATAAGACATTTATGGTTAAATATTATACGAATCATACTATAATTATATTTTTATTTATTTTTAAACCAAACTAATTCTTAAATTTTTATCTATATTTTAATATTGATTTGTATTGGTTATAATAACAATTTTATTATAAAAACTAATGGTTAAATTTTAATTATTAATTAATGATAGAAATATTAGATTTTGATTATTATCAAATAACTATATTATAAATTGATCGGTTCTTCATCTAGATTATTCTATAACAAAGTAGGATAGTCTAAATATTACTATAAACATATTCATATATTAGAAGCTTAGAGTTATGTAGAAATCAATGGATTACTCCACCAATATAATATGCCTATAAATAGGCTAGAGATGAAAGCAAATAATATATCATTAAGGTTATTGCCATCCCTAATAGATTATCCTCATCCTTTTTATTTTATATCACATTTATGACACATATGTGTCATAGATGTGATTTTTTCTTATGTGTGTCATAGATGTGATTTTTTTATTGTTTTTCTTTTTGTTGTTGTTTTTTTTAATTTTTTCAAGTATCGTAAAATAACAAACATTATACATAATTTAACGAAAAAATAAATTGTGTATTAAAATGCAACATTCGTATTCTATTATTCATATATTCGGTATGATAAAAAACAGTACATATTGGTGTAAAAATCCCTATTAAGATTTATAACTTGCAACAAATCTTGTCGAATTTGGCCCAACCTTTTCACAAATATACTCGATCTTATGTGTGTACACCTGTTCTTTTGTTTGGATCTTCGCTTAACAATAACAAAACCTAGGTTTCAAGTTATAGTTTGCGTCCAATCAGTTAATTCATTGTCCGTACTGAACATCTATATAAATTAAATAAACAAGGATCAAGACATTTTAACATTTTTATATCCTAGATACTATTTTTATAAAAACTTTTTTATAAATCTTTTTATTAAACATTTTTATATCCTAAATATCCGCCACATGTAAGATCACTATTGTACCATTCGGTTGTGGCCTTTGGACCGTGCCAGAGTGGAATACACGTATAACTTTGTCTCATTGATATAGATATAACTTGCCTATTATATAATGAAGCAATGATCAACCATGTGTGTGGCATAATCATCCATTTTCTAGTAGCGCAAATTCAGATAAAAAATGATCAATTCTGTACCGAATAGACTCAAGTCTATCAACGTACCACATATTGGTATAAAACTTAAATAGCCTCTTGATACATGTTTACATTTCCTCTTGTAGAACTTAAATAACTGATGTGTAAAATCTAGTTTAATAAACTCGACCTACTATTCGACTTAATTACACACTTATAGGTAGTGGACCTATTCGTATATAATATAGCTTTAAGTAAGTAAAGGTTCGATCACATGGACTAATTTGTTTTAAATTCCGAATTAATAATACTAAGTGATTTTGGGGGTTTTTTATCGTAACAAAAGTTTGCAAGTAATTAGTAAAAAGTGATTAATTAAAAATCGATCGAGAAAGTAATTGATGTAATCAAATAATGGAGAAAATATACTTGTTTGACACTTCACTTGTTTTCCATTCAAGTTTACGAAATCGATTAAATAATAAACTTCTAAAATATAGTAAAAGTCCTCTCGAATCTTTTATTAACTTTAATTACCTCTAATTACACCGTTCCTCTCGAATACAGTTATAACTATTAATAATTAAGCACTAAGTACCAAGCCTGTTTTTAGTGATTTAACCTTATAGAGTTTCCTCTCGAATAACTCCTCTAATTATCAAGTCCTTCCGAATCTTAACAAATAGACTTACTCAATTAAGTTTAATTACCTAAGTTGTGATTACTAAGTCCTCTCGAATCCTAGTAATTTTAAACCGATTATAGACCGACCGATTATTTCATACAACCTATTTAATCTATCTAGATTCCTCTCGAATACCTAGAATGTTGATTAAGCAAATTATATATAAACAACTTAAAATAATATATTAAAACTTAAGCAATTAAGGATCACCGATTAAACACAAAAATATAAATAAATCGATTACGAAAACTAGAACTTCAAACAAGATCCGTGTTCAAACAAGCATAAAAATAGTTTAGCTACTCATTATCGTGTTCAAAATAAAACTAATAATAATAGAAAACATGCTGGAAAAATAAAGTCTAAAAAGGGAAACAAGAAACAAACTAAAAACCGAAACGTGTCGTGACCGACGTTGAATGAAAACCAAATTTCTAGCTCGAAACCTTGCCTCCAAACGAATCCTAAGCTTCCAATACTTGAGAATAATAATTGATGATTTTTTTTGGATGTTTTGGGATTGTATTTATAGGCAAAAATTAAGATAGAATTCGTATTCGAAACCAACTCCAAAACTACGAAAATTATTTTTTATTTCTTTTTCTTTGCTGCCGTCGAAGTCGAATACCTCCGTAATTGTTTCCAAAGTATTTGAATTAAATACTAGATATCCTTGGGTTGAAACTCCTCCCACGTGCCTTCTTCTTTAATTCCTTTCTTTGCTTGAATTTATATCAAAAACTTGTCCACCAAGTTTAGTTTGTTTAGATCTTCAATCCAAGTCCATTTCATCTTCTTTTCAATAATCGGTCGAAGCCCAATTTGAATTCCAGTCCAATACTTTCTAATGGTTGTGGAGTTCATTGTTTTAAAAGTCAAACTATTCTTTTGGTTATTAAAAACCCACGTTTCTAAATGTTGAAAAGGTTTCTTTCTTTATTTGTTTTGCCATTATAAAAGTCCATGCCTAAATATTCAATCATCAACTTTATTTTTTTAAATAAATTATAAACTTTTAAAGAACGACTAACTAGATTTAATGGAAAATAAACCAACTTTCATTTTTGCCATTTGTTTTGCTCAAAAAGTATCATTTCCGTGCTAGAACTTCAACTGAGACATGAAATCACTTAATAAACAATTACAAGAAAAAACGATCCTATCTATCATGATTTTGACACAAAAATGACCGATTATCGCATATAAATAACTATATAAATATGCGATATCAATAACATTCATTTTACTGCTTTATATTAAAATATTATAAAAGTTAAGGAAATTGCTTAAATTGTGGGACTTATATCCCCATTTTCATTAAAATTTATAGAAAAATGTTATTAAATAATCTACTATTTTGCATTTTCTTTATATAAATGTTATATTTTACAAATAATTTTAGATTGGAAAGTTTATAGTGTATATCTCGTTTTTATAATTTAACATACATACACACAAAAGAAAACTATACAAATATAATTAACAAAAAAAGTGAAATAGAAAGACATACTTTAACATTAACGTCTTGACTAAGTTACATAAATTGCCCACATATTTTTTCCGATTAAAAAACTCGTCTCGAATCTTCAATAACACAATCCATATAGGCAACTTTGTCCATCTTTTCTTAGGGTCGGGTTTTATAGAGTACATTATGGACGATCGTATATAATTCAAATTTTTTAGAAGCTTTTTTTCTCGTATTATATACATATGTATATGCTAAATTTTTGGTTTATATTACATAAAATGATTACAATACTATCAATTTTGTTTATATACGTGTAAGAATATATATTTAGAAAGCGTATATATTAGTTTTCCTATTGAACACTCAAAATCATGGACCCGACCTGCTCTATCTAACTCAACTATGTTAGACAAAATAATATGTTTTTGCTAGATTTAATAAAAGTGAATAACTATACTCATATTCATGAAAAATTACAATTAGATTTATTAAATATTACATTTTATACTAAAAATTAAATAAAAAAGAATTAAAAAAAAAATTAAAATAAACTAGGGAGTCCACATATATTAAAATAATAGGATATATAGAATAGGAAAGTTGAAATGTAAGGTAGAAGTTAGGATAACATAACCCATGATACATAACCAATCACAACAAAAACATTTAATAAAGAAATATTTCCTTTATTTTCAAAAGTCCTCCTCCACTTAACTTAAATTTGTTAATAAAGTAGTACTTAATATAGTAGCATATGTGTTGGTGTAGTAAATGCCTCAAGTTCTATTCAACTTAACTTTTCTTTTCATTTTCTAATATATATATATATATATATATATAGTTGGTTTTATTTAATAACCATGTAATTATTTAGGAACCAAAGGAACCATTTTTAGGCCCTTGGATCATGTTTTAATCAAAGTTTAATTATGTAGGGAATTTAATGGAAACAAGGGTATAATGGACATTTAACCTAATAATAAATCAGACCTAATCTAATCTAATTCCCCTAAATGTCAAGACACATCTTCATCTTCTCCAAAATCAAGTTCATGTTCATCTTTTCCCCCTAAATTATTTCAACAAATTCGATTTTTCTTCATAATCTTCAAATTTTTAGTATTAAATTATATATATCTTCTCTGATCCGACCATCATCTATATCCAATTGAAAAACAATCGATTGTTTTTTTTTCTTTTTGACCTAAAATTCGTACAAACCCAGATCCAATTATAAATACGAAGCTTCACATCTAGCCTCTTCATCCGCTTCCATAATCTCTCGTCTCTCTCACGCATTTCGTCAAACAAGCTGTCAGCTAACTACTATCTTACCACTCAATTCCATTTCACGCAACTAACCGAATCACCGATCTTTTTCATTCCATTAACTCCACAACGATTTCTTCACCGAAAGGTATGGTTGGAGTCAAAAGCTACTTCCCGGAAAACACGCCGGAGTTTCATCATGTCAGAAAACAATTCCGTCAAAAATTCCGTTCCGATTACACTGAAAAAGAGTACGATGAACCTGGAATCTTCGGCGTACAAGGTTATAACGCCGTGAAAATGTTGATACAAAAAAAACTCACCGGAAAACTTTAATCGCCGGAGTTGAATCCAGTTGAAATTGTAAATGTGATAGGTAAAGGATATCACAGTATATATTGGACTGAAAATTAGGGTTGAAATAAATGGAGAAATTACTTACACTAATTTTATCGATAATCTGCAACAAGTACTGTTCCCGGTGGAACCGTGGTACGCTGATCCAATTGAATACAATGTCTATATATACACCAGTGAATACCATGTATGCAATAGTGAATACCATGTATTCAATAGAGAATATAGTGTATAAATACACTAGTGTATAACTATACATTAGTGAATATAGTGTATACACTAGTGTATAAATACACTACTGTATAGTGTATAAATACACTACTGTATAGTGTATAAATACACTAATGTATAACTATACATTAGTGAATATAGTGTATACCCTAGTGTATAGTGTATAAATACACTAGTGTATAACTATACATTAGTGAATATAGTGTATACACTAGTGTATAGTGTTTAAAAAAAAGTTTAACATTCTTTTTACTTTTGTTTTTTTCTTGTGTGGATACTAGGATTCATACCTGGTAGATTCCGATGATGATTATAATCTGGGCTGTGTTTTTGATATGGGTTTTGATTGAATTGTTTTGAAATGGGGATTGGAAAAATTAAGGTTTTTGTGGATATTAGGGTTTTAGAATTTTTGGGAGGTAAATGGGGAAGATGAGAGTAAAAAGACAAATTTGCCCTCACATGTTTCTCACATGACGGCACATTTAACGGCACATCCAAAATAGGGACTCTGCAGGCAACAAAATTCAAACTTAGGGACGAGTGGTGTAATAAAAAAGTTATAGGGACGACCGGTGAAAATGGTGCAAACCATAGGGACGACCTATGTAATTAACTCATGTTAAATTCAACTTCACATTTTAATGTATACATATCTAAAACCCGTTAATCCACAATTATGCAAACATTCTAAAATTATGCATTATGTGCGAACCTACTTAATATTTTTACCGCATTTAAGTGTTGTACCAAATACATTAAATGTATATAATCATTTTTCTCTCATCAATTTTAATGCATTTGGTACAACATTTAAATACGTTAGACATATTAGTAGGCATGTGGAGTAGATAGATATATCATTTCCCTTTACATAATGAGTGAAAAAAAATAAAAATTACATGATTGGTAAACACAACACGTAAAGCCTTAATAAACATGTCTTGCATATATCCTACGATCCATGTTAGGTCGATAATTCATTAAGAATGAAAAGAAAAAGCAATAAGGACCTAAGTGTAAGTTTTCTGAAAGTTGAGGGACCAAAACATGAATTTAGTCAATTTTAATAAACCCACTAGAAAGCTTTCCATTCCACTTCTGAAATCTTTTTGCTCCAGAAACAGAGAACCCTAAAGATGCAGAGGTACTGCTCATTTCCATTTATTTATTTTGTTAATTTTGATTTAATATATAGTAAAAAATTTATACCACCTAAATTCATTGATTAACCGAGTATTAATTTATCGAGTTTTTACTGTACCAACAATGTAAATTGCAACTTTCCCAAATGTTAAGGTTATATTCGTCATTTACCATAATCTATGATTTGATACATTTAATCTATTTAATTTTTTTTTCTGTTAGGGGTTGTTTTTGTTTAAGAAAAATTACTAGTGTTTTGTTTTAGTTACGTTTCGGGTGGGTTATTTTTTGTTATCTTATAACTTTTTACTTCGAAGGGGGCTCCGCCGCAACGTACGGGCTAACCCCTCGTTATAACAAAACTACATTTCTGTGTAGGATGAATGATGAATGTTTACCTCCGGACCGAATCTCCAATTTGCCTTTAAGCATAATTCAAACGATCCTGACGCTAATGCCAATACGAGATGCATTTAGGACGAGTATTTTGTCCCGTAAATGGAGGTATAGTTGTATAAACATACCCAAGCTTGAATTTGATGACAACCTATTGCAAGGATTAAGTAACAGTGAGTTATCCGACAAGTGTAAATTAATCCATGTCGTCTACAATGTTTTGTTACTACACCATGATCCGGTGCTTGAGTTTTCTCTATGTTTCTCCAAACTAGCAAGCTGTTATGAAATTGATCGGATCATACTTTATCTTTCAAGGAACACCGCTCTTGAAAAGTTTACTCTTTGCATTGGGGCCGGTAAAGAACATAAGTTACCCTCAACCTTCTTTTCCCTGCAGAAATTAACGCACTTAAAACTCGAAAATTGTGAAATTCAACCTCTATTATCCACTTGTGAGTTTAGTATGCTGACAAACTTATGCTTTAATAGTGTCGTGGTAACCATGGGCACGCTTCTAAAATTTTTATGTCGTTGCCCTCTACTCAAGAGCTTTAGTCTGGTAAGATAAAATAAGTGGTCATGTAATTCCAAAATATCCCGCTTATATTCAAGTACTTTAGTATATATCTATTTCATTTGTTGCAGATTAACCCTAGAGACAATTGGTATTCAGATTTTTTTGAGCTATTCCGGTGTTTGCCTTTAATTGAGTATTTGCACATAGATTATCGCTATACGGTAATTGATATCTTGCTGACTACATTATATGTAACTTAAGTAATATGAGTATTAGCTATTCTTACTAATTTTTGTTTTTGTTAAAGAACTTCCCGATTGGCATTACCCTAGAGAGGCAGCTTCCGAACATACTAGTCCATCTCAGAGTTCTTAAATTAGATAGACTGTCTTTTTTGGGAGAAGACGAGTTACGTTCTTTTCTTCTTTTGGTTACAAGCTCTCCAAATATAGAGAAGATTAATGTGGAGGTGAAATTGTCTAATTGCTTAATTAAAGATTATTGCAATATATTATTCTCATACATTTTATCCATTTAGACATAACTATTTTGTTTTTCAAATAGATGTTCTACGATCCAGGTGAAGCAATATCACAAACTGCCAAGACAGTTTTTGATCTGCATGACTATTCGTACGTTATCTTGGATAAGCTCCGTGAAATGGAGATTACAAAATTCTGCAACACCAAGCCTGGAATGGATTTTGTGAAGTTTTTTTTGTCAAAGTCACCTACACTAAAGACAGTACGAATAGTGATTGACAACAAGATTTCTGTTAGTGATGAATTAAAGATCCTAAGAGACTTGTTATGGATTCCACGTGCATCTAATGGAGCCCAAATCAAGGTTGAGCGTCCGTGATTTTTGGCTTACTAGATCTGTTATTTCTAGACACGTCTTGGTTGTTTTACGTGTTTTTGTGCTGTTATATTTTCCAAGTTCCAGGAATCCAGGGTCGGTTTTAAACTTGGTACTTAAACTGTTTTGATGCATGGGTTTTTGAACTATTATATCAGTGCTTTAATATGGAGGTTGAATGGTTTTTGTTTGCTTTATGGGGCTTGTGTTATATAAATTTTATCATCCCGCGCTACTTACTTGTGAATAGTTATGGGAGGAGATTATGAGTTAGTAAACTTGTGTACAGAATGGTGCCGAGCATTGGGTTAGGAAGATGTCCGACTTAAAAGGTCATACTTACAACATTTGAGAAGCTATCGGGGCTATGAAAGACTTTCCGAACGCTGTGGCAATGGCCTGGGGATTCCTTCATACGGGGTTTTGATTTGAATTTTCACCAAGTTTTGAGACTAAAGCATAAGTTTTGACAAATTTGTTTATGTAAGAGTAAATTACATAAATCGATCCTAATATTTATTCCAAATTACAGATTTAGTTCATAAGTTTAAAAAATTACACCATTCGTCTGTTTAGGAAAACAAACTATGTTTTTCGTTCCCAAATTTCAATGGACATTTATTTTATATTTAGGGACGAAATTTGTAATTAATTTACAAATATTCACTAGACAATGATTGCTGTAAAATGCGCTTGATGTGACCCAATATCGAGGTCTTGTCCTTCTTGCATGATAACAATTAACAAAATAAAAATATCTTAAAATAAGGGTGACAATTTTCGATACAATACATAACCGACAAACGGGTTAGTGTTGAGCCTTTTTGGGTTGGCGGGTCAAACAGGTTTAACCCAGAAACTCGAATAATTTTTTGTGTCGCGTTTATGTTGGACGTTTCCATGTAGCGTCAATTCGTCAACCCGCTTAACTTTTTCAAAAGTTTTTTCCCCAACCCGCCAACACGAATATTGACTCGCCAACTTGTTTGACATGACAATCCGAAATCATGACCTGCTAACTTGTTTGACTCACCAACTCGTTTATTGGAACCTTTATTTTTCTCTTTTGGTTGTTAATTTTTCATGTTTTAAACATAAAACTTAATAGTTTTTTTTTTCTTTCGAGTTTTGTAAATATTACTTACGGTTTTTAGAGCACATAAGTTGAAGTATGTTACGTTATAACAATATAGTATATTTTCATAAATTCAGATTTTTTTGCGATTATTAATGGTACAAAAGAGACAAAATATAAAAAAACATTAACCTATTAAGACAAAATTAGTAAGTTATATTATTGGAGGCAAATTAAAAACTACTACATCCGTCCCATATTTATTGTCCTGTTTTGACTTTTTAAGTCTTTTATTTATAATTTTAACCTTAAATAACTTTTTGTGTGTTATATAATATTTAAAATGAATTATATGAATGGAGTGTGTTTTACATATATTTTTCATTGATATATTTTTCATTAAGAAGTATATAACACAAAAAAGTTATTTAAGATCAAAGTATAAGATAAAAGCCTTTAAAAGTCAATTGTGGACAATAAATATAGGACGGAGAAATTATTATTTTAGATAAGAACCCGTTGGTTAATATACACTTACTTGAACAAGGTTTTTATATCTTTATGCATGATACTAGGACTAAATGTTTACGTGACCTCATTGGCTCATTCTCTTCATCTTCAATGGATACAACAAAGAGTCAAAAGACCTTAATTCCTCTATTTAAAAGTATCAAGTATAAAAGTACAACTTCAACTACTCTCCGTTTATAAGACTATGGGGTGTGGGGCGTTAACCAAGCCACAACGCCGGCCAACTCAGCACGACAACGCCCCACAACGCCCACTACCACACCGTCGGGGGCGTTGTGGGCAAAAAAGAGGCGGTGGCGTTGTCTGAATCACGTCGTGGTGAGGGAGCAACGGCCAGATTTATGTTTGCAACGGTCGAGAATCAATAATATATACTCAATTATCTCAAATTAGGATTACAAAATGTAACCTAATTTGGATTACAATGTCAAGACTAGAAACCCTAATTTTGGGATCAAAACAGAGAGAAAGAGATGACTGCATAATGTTATCTCCAACCCTAAATTATAAATGTGTTTATATACACCACATATTTGCACTTTAGTCCTCAGCTTCTATCAATTACTCGCAAGCCCCTAAAACTTATGTATATATTATAACTATTAAAAACTATGTCCTATATAAAATGAGGTGTTTTTTTAAAAAATGTATTTTTTTAACGTATTTTACTTTAATCGTAATATGTTTTTTAATAAATTGTAGTGTGTGTGTGTGTGTGTTTTTTTGTAATAAAAATACAAGTTTTTAAATTTCATTTATATAAAAATAATTATAAATATACAACTTTTTAAAATTACACTCTCTTTCCTCTATCACTCCACATCATCACACAACCACACCACCCATTTTCATCACTCCACATCATCACACTCTCTTTCCTACAAATCACACTCTCTTTCCTACATATCACCTCTATCACTCCACATCATCACTTTATAAAGCCCACCACACCGCATAGTCTAACGGAAATTATAAAGTATTAAACTGAATAATATTTCAATCTATTGAAATACTAATTTTAAAGTATATAATTAAATATAAATTAATTTGTAAAATATCAAAATTCTAAAAGCTAATTTTTCGTACTCTAAAAGTAGACTACTTGTTAGAGATGAAACAAAACAATAAAAAGGATTAACGATATGCCACTTCATTACAAAACTAGTTTAGTACCCGTGTGATACACGATGTAACGATGTTACATAAACGTTTTATGTTAAAATTGTTGGAAATTGATACTATGCCAAAACAACAAATAAAAGATTATAGCAGACTCTTTTAACCAAATCACTTCAAAATAATAATTGACATTCCAAAAGAAAAAGAAAAGTAAATAAGTTATCAATAACCTATTATAAACCAAGTATACAAATACCAACTGAAGTTTAAATAAAGCATGTTTGACAATATATAAAAGCGAAAAAAAATAAAAATAAAAAATTACATGAAAACCTGTAATTCCTCATCTCAGTACATAAACTATATATGTAATCTCTAATCCCATAGAAAGTCCAAATCAATGAACCCATACCAGTATCTTCTTTCACTACATTGTCTACATCACGGCATCACCATTAATTTGCTTTTTACCACTCATGTTCAGGCATCTTTTTTGCAGAAAATTTGGAAAAATGGGGGAGTTAGAATTATAGTTGTAAAATTGGGTTTTATTGTTTAGAAATTTCTTTTTAATATAAAAACTGATACAAACACTTTTTTCCAAAGATCTCCTTCGATTCTGATGAAAAACTTGTCACTTTTATAATCATACTCAATATATTAACTTATTACAAAATTTAAGACAAAAGGGAGAATTTGTTAAAGGATCAGCGACACTATACAACTCCGTACTTGAGGTGTCGAGCTCCTTTTTAGCACTCTTTGCAGGTGAAACTATTAACATACAATAGCATGGTAAATGGAAACATATTTAAGAGAATACACTTTAAATAAAATGAATAAAAATAGGCATAAATGAATAAATGGTACCAACTCTACGGGTTATGTCCATTCTCAATTTGTTATCCTCCCATGTCAATAACTATTTTTTGTAGCCAACAAAATAGTAATTTTATTACCGACCAAAGAGTATTAAAATAGAACTTTGTACATGTTTTTGTTGCAAACTTGTCATAGAAATACATAGTTGTAGTTGCTAAAAGGCAAAATAAGATCACGTAGCATTCAAAGATCATTTTGACTGATCCAACAAAATGAACCATTTGTAGCGACTATATCCCATTTAAAGATACGATAGCGGCTAAACAGTATTGACAAACCATTAAAAAAAAAATGAAGTGATCCATGTTAGGGATCACTTTTTTAGCTAATTAAAACTAATAAAGAAAACATCATTCTGTTCATATTTCTTATAAATTCCATTTCTCAATTTTAGAGCTTTACCTTATCAATTGCTTCCCTAGTTTGAAAGTGTGAAGATAAATCTAACTTTCGCGAGCATTTTCATTTGGAATACAAAACAAACAATAGATGATGTTGAATCGGAATGAATCATATCATGAATTTTAAAAAGGACAATAACACCTAAGATAAAGAGCAACAAAATACTTCTAAAATCTTCTCCAAAGTCATCATCAAGATCTAACTTTCGAAAAAGAAAAATAGTTGTCATATACCCATCCAATTTGTAATCGATTAAGACAAAAAATATAAATCTTTAATTACATAAACTTATTGATTTATAGCTTTCCATGTAGAGAAACAATCAAATGAGTTTAAATCTGTTAAAAATGAAATAGAAAAAAGAGTTAGGGTTTAGTGAAGATATAGATGGAAGAGGTGATCAAACATAATGGTATGATGGAGCAGAAATTAATTCACTATAAACGAAGCAAATTCAAAATTTTGAACCACGATTGGCCAAAGAACCGGTGTCCACATTCCAATCTCAATCTTTTTGTATACGCTTCTCATTTTCCAATAACAAGAGACCGGATATAAATTATTAAAAAATCTGATATATTACAGATTATGACATCATCATACTAATATACAATCCTACATGGACAGCTTAAAATCCGTCATGTCTGTTGAATGACATAAGCTCAATCTTCCATTTACTAGAGAAAGTAGATTTATTAGAGAAAGTAGATAGTGTATATTTAAGAAAATAAATAAATAGGGACGTATGTGTAAATGTTGTAAAGTTGAGGGAGTGCAATATCTACTAGCCGTTTTGAATAAACCCTTCATTTCCCATTCTTGTTTTCTAATAAAACCAGCAGAAACCTTTCGTTTCCAGTCTTGTGCTACTTGCTTCAGATCACCCAAAGCTACAACCATAGACAGAGGTACTGATTTGCATTTTTTTGAGTTTTTTTTACCAAATTAAATTTCTATATTTGAATTTTAGTTTGTTAACAAAATAAATTTCCATGTTATGATTTTGAAGATTTCCATGTTATGATTTTGAAGATTAGCTTTTTTAATGGGATTATCTTAGTTATAAGGTTATTGATTATATATATATATATATATATATATATATATATATATATATATATATATATATATATATATATATATATATATATATTATATATATATATATATATATATATATATATATATATATATATATATATATATATATAGGGACTGATTCATGCGAGAACTCCTATTTCTGCCAGAACTGCGAGAACTTTAAAAAAAAGTGTCAATTAACATGTAATTATGTCTATTGACATGTAAAAGCCATTGAATGTTAAAAATCTAGTAAAAATATAAATGAAAAATTAAAAAAAATTGAATGAAATCACGCGCATTTAGAATTGTTCACATGTGAACGTTTTTTTTCAAAAAATGAGTTCATATATGAACGAAATTTTTTTACGTTATTTTATATGATTTTTTTTAGTTTTTTACGTTTATATTTACTTGATTATTAATCTCCAAAAGAGTTTGCATGTGAATGAACAAAGTAAAACGTGATTTAATACTTTTGGTGAGAGTTCTCGCAGTTCTCGCAAAAAAAAGAGTTCTCGCATGAACCATTCACTATATATATATATATATATATATATATATATATATATATATATATATATATATATATATATATATATATATATATATATATATATATATATATATATTGAGCGTATGCCTTATTTAAGCTTTAAGCTCATAAACCGACTTTTCCAATTTTATAAAACAATACCCCCTAATAGGATATCTAATTCAAAAGGCTTGTTTTCTAGCGGTATGTTAGTTGTTGGAGCAAAGCGGGACTAAAGTGTGAATTATTGTGCAGTATGTATGTTGTAATATTTGACTTGATTTTATCACATAATCTATGATTTGAATTTCGGAATGCTGATACATATTACAGAGTTAGCGATGGACCTTTGTGAGGTAAATGGTCAATGTTGTTGGGGTTGTACGGATCTTATAGTCAACGTTGTATCAATAGACTAGCGGAAATAACCTATCGATTATCTAGCGAATATGTAACCGTCGGAAACGAGATCAAACCAATGATTATTGATAAGATCGGACCTAAGGAAGACTATTCGGATGATTGTTTAGACTTTGATAACACTTTGGAACACAAAGAAAACGGCAGCAGCAGTTCGTTACACGCACAAGAAAACCTAGCAAAACCTTACGAATGCTGAAACCCTAAGCTGATATATATAGGCCCAGCTTTTCATTCGTACGAATGTGATCTCATTCGTACGGATGAAATCCTATTCGTGCGAACCTCATCTTGTTCGTACGAATGGAACAGTTTTATAAACAAACTGTTTATCTTTCTCGTTCGTGCGAAGGAACCTTCATCCGCACGGATATCATCCTTATCCGTGCGAATGAGTGTGAATATTATTTAAACATTACGAAACACATATTTGATTAATTCATAACTACGTAAACGTTCAAGCTTATAATTAATCAAAACATTCAATATTAATATTCAACCAAAACAATATAAAGACTGATACAAACATTAATTGCATACGAATCTAGTAACTACATAAATGCACCTACAAACTCCCCCTAGGAACTAGATTCTATGTCTTCAGTCTTCAAAAATATCTGCTGCTCTCCAAAACACGCCTTTGATCTTCCCTCTTAAGCATGGATCTTGCACATAAAACAAACACGAACAACCTTGTTGAAACGCATTGCTTGATCCATATCCTTAACATCAAAGAAAATAGGCTGCAGATACAAAGCGTAGATATCATCATCTGTCAAATTTCTAATCCACATCGGATCAAAAATTCGCAGTGTTCTCCAAACACCTCGACGCTCTAAAACGCTTACTGCTTCGGTGGTTCTATAATCGTAATACCACCACTTGAAATATCGATCAAAACCAACTTCCATCTTGCGAAGTGGAATCTTCTCCATCACCTTTGGCACTTTATACTTGACATGCTTCACAGATTTACCCTTTTTTCGACTCCAGGTGTGGGTAATCTGTGGATACTGCGGCCTTAGGTAATTCCAGGATGTCCTGAACTCTTTTCGAAGCAGTTTCTCCAACCACGTTGCTTTGTCATCTTTTTCACTGTATAGCAACTTAAGACGAGCCAACTGCATCATATCAAAATATGGCAGCGTCTTCAAGTCGTGAACGCGTTGGAAGTAATCTATGCCTCTTTCTCTTTTCACTGCATAGACATTCAGATCTTCCAAGTAAGCCCAGCTTATAATCCGACCTTCAGTCTTTGCCCCCTTCAAGGAATAGCACTTCGTATAAGCCGGTTCAGTATCTTGACGAGGTGGGCGGAAACACTCTTTCATAGCTTGAATCCATTCAACCCGTTTTGCATTTACCTCTTCTGGGTTTAACGTCGCTTGACTGGCTGCTGGATTTTTATCTAATTTCCGAGCAAGATCTTCTTCATTTAAATCAAAAACAGCATCGTCTCGGAGATCATTTGACTGATAGACAGGTTCTGTTGAATCAACGTTTTGCTCGAACTCTATCTCATCATCATCAGCATCAGAATCAGGAGGATTGATATCAGAGGCAGATGCAGATTCGTCAGATACAACATTATCAGGATCAAGCTCAAACAATTCTGCTATCTGCTCTTTCGACAAGCTATGTACAATCTCTCCTTCTTCTCTGTCGTGATCTATACTAAACTGTATTACCCCCTGCAAATCCAAAACATAAGTTAAATTGGACTTTTTACGTGAGATGGGAGTAATATCATACTGGGATTCACTCTGTTGATCTTTACCAGCTCCCCCAGACTCCGTGCGTTCGCTATCTACACCAACCGGTTCAGTAGATGCATCGGCCGGTGCTTTGATTCTGTATACTCCATCCTCACCAGCTTCCATCGAGTCTTGAATTGTATTTGTGGCCTCCTCCAAATACTCGATCTTATCTTTATAAATCTCCAACTCCGTCTTCTGTTCTTCAATCAGCTTCTTCTGTTCCTCAAGCATTTTGTTTTGATCAGCGATCTTCTGAGACATTGCTGCTCTCTCAGCTTCTCCTTGCTTCATCAGCTCAATCATTTTCTTCATCTCCTCATCCTGTGTCTTCTGCTTCATCAGAACATCCAATAGCATAGAATTCACAGTCTGGAGCTGAACAGACTCAGATAGCTGTCCCGACGACGATCCACCAGCAGTTGGTGTTATTGTTGTGGCAGGTGTCATGATTGGAATGCTTTGCTGTGGCTGAGAGATCACAGGAGGAGGAACTGGAGTGGTTGTGCTGGCAGTAAGATCAGTAAGTCTCACATGCTTGAAACGTTTAGAGACTCTCCCTTTGACTATATCCCTCATTGACAATTTTGCTTTCCGTTTCGGTACTGAAGGAGTCGCCTCAGTACTTACAACAGTATCATCTTCATCTCGTAACTCCATCTGAGTACCAGTAGGTGGAGAGTTAGCCGAAATCACCTCCTCATCAGAATCAGGTTGTTGAGGCACAACAATGTCCTCTTTCTTCGAATCACTGTTATCATTTCTCCACTTCCTTTCCTTCGGACAGACATACTCAGGATTTGCGAGATGTCCGATCAGCTTTCTCTCTTTAGGTGTCGGTTTGCCCTTGTACGTAAGCATGCGCGCCATAGTATTATCACTCATAACATCTAGCTTGACGGCATCTCTTCATTCTTCTGCAAGCCAGGAATCTTCGCATCGATGATCATTTGCACGAATCTAGCATACATCAAGTACTTATGCTTGTTCTTGAGTTCCAGGTTCTCTATCATAAACTGCAAGACCATTGCCGAGAAATTGAATGGAGCGTTTAGCGCTAGTGCGACAAATGCACTCTGTAGTGTCTCTCACATTTCGTCGTGTCCTGCCTTTCTAGGACCCAAGCAATGCTGTAATACATGGCATAGATACTTGTACTGCACACTGAAACCGGACTTTGTGATCACCCCCTTTTTAATATCACCATCATAATTCATTCTCAATAATGCCCCTCTGACCTTGTACACGTTCAGAGTTGTTGGCATTCTCGCTTCATCTCCAAAACCAACAGCGTCTCGAATCACTTGCTCATCAACCATAATGTCATTCCCGAGCACTTTACTGTGTATCTGAACCTTGCAGTCTTGACGAACCACCTTGGCATTTTTCCAGAAATCTGAGATGTGAGTCAAGTAGGGTACTTGCTCGGTAGAAATTGCCTTGAAGATTCTTGAACGCTTCAAGAATCGAATAATCCCGACAAACTTCGTGGAATGGGATGTTGTCTCGTCGAGGTAAGCACACATGTTGTTCTTCAGACCAACTACAAGACCAGTGCTTTGAGATGATGAGGATTCAGCCATTTTCCTGTAAACAGAAATATAAACATCGAGAAGCAAAAACAGTTAGAATTAAAATTCAAACGTTTTAAATGTTTCTGTTTATGGTCATCCGTACGAATGTAGACTGTCATTCGTACGAATCAACATGTATCCGTACGAATGAGTCAATCAAAACAGACGGATTACATTTAACTCATTCGTACGAACGACATGGCCATTCGCACGAATGAATATCCTATTCGCACGAATGAAAACACATTCGTGCGAACGGAGTTCATCAGAACTGTTTGCATTCCAGAAAACCTAGATTTTCAAAATACTCAGTTTTAGATCACAAGATTACACCAAAACACTCGCAATACCCCGATGTACAAAACCCCTAACCCAAATACCCGTTACAAACACAAATAAATGGTCAATTTTGTTCAAGTATTCTCGGGTCTAACTTTCAACGATTAAACATTCAAATGGATGTTATACCTTTCGTGGTATATATGATTATGATCGCAATCAAAAAGTACACAAGAAAATCCGATTCAAAAAACTCGTTTAAACACTTTTAAAAATTTAGGTAAAATCTTCTTGATTCGGACGAATAGGTATGAAAACGTGAATAGTCCAAACGAATGACAGAAGTATATATAGGCATCTCACATTCGTACGAATGTGAAATACATTCGTACGAATGTGTTCATATTCGTATGAAGAAGAATTTTGTCTCAAACTATGATTTCCCTCTGATTCGTGCGAATGTCTTGTTCCTGCGTGCGAATGTACTTTACCTTCGTACGAATGTCTCTGTAGAACTCATAAATTTCGAAATTTTCACTTATCTTCAAAACTCAAACATTCAGTAAACGTTAAACACATGAAAATTTTCAATCCAACAAAATAAACGTTTAGCTCAATTCAGATATCCTAACCAAACACTTTATCAACGATTATGACTTTACGAATTAATCTCAGTTTCACTTTTAGATCTCAAGTCACGACAAGTAACCGTAAAACTAACAAAAATAAAATTAAAGAGAGACTAAAACTAAAAATTTAAAAATCTTTTTGTAATTTTCTGTTTTGATAAATCAAAGGAAATTTTAACTATAACAAACTACTGAAATAACAATTAAATAAAAACTGAAATTTTCACATTCTTTTTGCGTTTTTCGAATAAGGGATCAGACTGATACTGAACCATAGCATTGTCATTCGATTTTCGTAGTAACTATTAACATATCAGTTGACGATTATTGGTATATTTGTCCTCTTAAACTTAAACAAACATTCACTTGACATTTTTATTTCAAAAAGGTTATCTCGCTAAGATCTCCCAATATTTTGAACATAGAAATCAACACACTTTTGAATTTTAACAGTCATCAAAATTTATATCATAATTAGAATTGCACGTATGTTTGTGTATTTGTCCTCTTAACTTTTCAGCCTTTTCAATTCTATTTTCACAAACATCAGATGTAATATCATAATATTTATTTCGTATGTCAGTATTACATCAACTACTCATGCAATAAGGGCCAGTGATTCTTGATCGTTGAAACAAACATCACTCAGAGAATAAGCGCTTCCTCACCCTTTATTTGGAATAGCCGAGTTATGATCATTCTTTCGACCTTATAACTCTGTTCATCCATCAAGGTATTTGTGAAGTCTTTAATTACTTCCTCACCCTTTATTTGGAATAGCCGAAGTATGATCATTCTTTCGACCTTATACTTCTGTTCATCCATCAAGGTATTTTTAAAGTTGTTTCTTACCTCTTATTGCGATTTTTTTTTTTTTTTTTTTTATTTTTTTTTATTTTTTATTTTTTATTTCATTGATCTTGATCAAATCATTCAAGAATGTTATCCCAAAATCACTGGAATGGCCCTTAATTGCTTCAAAATATTACTGACATACTGTATTTATTTTCTGATATTACACCTAATATTTACTATTTTCGAATCAATCCAGCGAAAAGCCACAAACACTACAAGGCAAAACTAATCATAATATATTAGACATTTAATTTTGACTGTTTTGTGTTGTTTACAGTGTTCTCAACTGTTATTGATCTCCAGATATCGTTTAGATAGTCTTTGAGGCATATCTATAAAGATTCAAATTAAATTTGATATCTGCGACAACCAATTTAAAAATGATTAATTTTCGTCAAGTTTCAGTGAGATAAGCCTACCAATATATCCTACGACTGACATGTATAAACGTTACGTTCAGCATACTTTTGACAATTTACATGTTCAGTTTTAGCTTTTTTTTTTTTTTTTTTTTTTAACTAACTATTTCTCCCCCTAAAATTCTAAAAATGAAAATCTTTTTGTATTTTTGAAATTTTATAAAAGTAGAAGAAGAAACGAAACTAAAAAATAAAAGAAACTAAGAAAAATTTAACGTAGTATACAAAACGGGGACGGTTACTTGTCCGACTTTTCTTCCTCTTTAATCACATCGCTTTTCTTAACGACACCATTTTCATGTAGTAAAAATCCAAACCTAGACTTGTCAAAGGCTTTTGTAAAAATATCTGCTTTTTGAAACATCGTTTCGATATAGATTACGTCAATTAGATGTTTTTCAAAGCAATCACGTATAAAATGATATTTTACGCCTATGTGTTTGGTTTTAGGATGGTGTACGGGATTCTTAGTGACAGCTATGGCAGCAGAATTATCAACATAAATAGGAGTAGTAGAGATAGACAAACCGTAGTCACGCAGTTGTTGCTGAATCCAGATGACCTGAGAACAGCAGCTAGCCGCAGCTACATATTCAGCTTCACATGTGGACAATGCAACAGCAGTTTGTTTCTTGCACTGCCACGTAACTAGACGCGTTCCGAGAAACTGGCATCCTCCTGATGTTGACTTAGCATCCTTCTTGCAACCTCCATAGTCTGAATCACTGAAAGCAGAGAGCTCAAAGTTGTCGTCATGAGGATACCAAAGACCTAAATCTGGAGTACCCTTCAAGTATTGCATAATCCGTTTCACTGATTGAAGATGAACAACTGTCGGTGCTGCTTGGTATCGGGAACACAAGCACACCGGAAACAAGATATCTGGACGAGAGGCGGTGAGGTACATAAGAGAACCGATCATGGAGCGATAGAGAGACTGATCAATTTTCTCCCCCGTAGAGTCTGGTGATATCCCGTGATTCACCGATAAGGGAGTGGAGGCAGACTTCGTTTCCAACATTTCGAACCGTTTCAAAATGTCATTGACATATTTAGTCTGATGTATAAAAATACCCTCTGCAGTCTGATCTACCTGTAGCCCCAAGAAGAACTTAATCGGACCCATAGAACTCATTTCGAACTTGCTTGTCATCACCGTTTCAAACTCTTTACATAACTCTGGATTTGTCGAACCAAAGATAATGTCGTCCACATATACTTGCACCAACAGAATATCTTCACCTCTTTCTTTGATGAACAGCGTACAATCAATGACACCTCGACGAAAACCGTTGTCGGTCAGATGATTAGCAAGTGTCTAATACCAGGCGCGCGGTGCTTGATGCAGACCATAAAGTGCTTTATCGAGAATGTACACTTTATCCGGATGTAATGGGTCTACAAAGCCTGGTGGTTGATTAACGTACACTGTCTCTCGAATATTCCCGTAAAGAAAAGCGCTCTTTACATCCATCTGATAAACAGTAAACTTCTTATAGGATGCAAAGGCCAGAAAAATCCGAATCGCCTCTAATCTCGCAACCGGAGCAAACACTTCATTATAATCCAAGTCAGGAATTTGTCGAAAACCCTGAACCACTAGCCTTGACTTGTTTCTGACAACTACACCCTGATCATCCCTTTTGCAGCGATGGACCCAACGACAGCCCAATGACTTGGCACCTTTTGGCTTAGCGACAAGCCTCCAGACACCCAGCTTCTTAAACTGTAGTAGTTCCTCTTGCATCGAGTTGATCCAATTGTCATCCAAGAGAGCTTCTTCAACGTTAGCTGGTTCAACCTGCGAAATAAAACATGCATGGGCACAGTAAGTAACATCGCCAGATTTAAAAAGATCAATATAAACTTCGCTTAGAATCTGTCGTTTGGGTCGAGCTCCAGCCAGATTAGTTTCATAATCATCAAAATTTGTGGGTCTGCGTTCCCTTGATGATCTCCGGAGCTGACTCGCTGGTTCTTCGACGTTTAGATTTGGAGGAACCTCAACGTTTAGATTTTGAGGAACCTCAACGTTAGGACCCAAGTTATTAACGTCAGGAGCTTCAACTTCCTCTATAATTTCAATCGGCTCATTTATGTTAACGGAGCCATCAGTATCTGAATCATTTTCATTTGCATGAGAATCTGCAGGATTATCTTGAGCACCGGGAGGAGTGGGAGCTGTTGGAGGTACTGGTTCTTGAGGAATAGGAGTATCCAAGCCTTCATTGTGAGAGTAGTATCTTGCAATATCTTCATCAGAAAATTCCGGAAGATTAAATGACTCGAATAACGAATCATAGTCAAACATCCATGGATATCCTTTGGAAGGAATAGGTTTAGAATACTTCTGAACATCCACCTCATACCATTCTTCAATAGCTTTTGTAGTTGGATTCCAAACTCTCTTGTTAGGAGTGCTGTATCCCAGAAATATCCCTTCTAATGCCTTTTCATCGAATTTTCCCTCTGATTTACGCTTGAGCATAGTACACGGAGCTCCAAAAGGTTCCAAGTACTGTAAATTAGGCTTCCTTTTCTGCAACAATTCATAGCAAGTTTTCCCATGACGCTTCACTACTAGCACTCAGTTTAAAGTGTAACATGCATTGGCTACCGCTTCATTCCAAAAACGTACTGGCAGTGTCGAATCAGCCAACATCGTTCTAGCTGCTTCAATCAACGTTCTGTTCTTTCTTTCTGCAACCCCGTTCATTTGTGGAGTATAGGCTGCACTGAATTGTTGTTGAATTCCTCTGTCCTTGCATAAATCTTCCATCCTCTGATTCTTAAATTCTGTACCGTTATCAGTTCTAAATCGTCGAATCTTTAACTTGTACAGTGTTTCCAACGAAGTAACTAGCAGCTTGATATTCTCGTATGTTTCAGATTTCTCTCGTAAAAACATGACCCAAGAGAATCGAGAATAATCATCAGTCACCACCAAACAGTATCTATCCCCTGCAACACTCGAATACTTGATAGGGCCAAACAAATCCATGTGCAGAAGTTCAAGCGGAGTGTCGATTGTATGGAACTTCTTTACTTTGTGAGACTTTTTGGACTGCTTTCCCTTCTTGCATGAAATACAGGCTTCCGACAACTGAAATGTTTTCACATTAACTCCCATAACCAAATCCTTGTGCATCAAATGATTCATCTTTCTCAAACTAAGGTGTCCCATACGTTTGTGCCACAAAATAGATTCACGTTCAGTAGCTTTCGAGACAAAAGCTTGATGTTCAGTCGAATTCACGGTAGTCTTCGACATGTCGAGCACATACAGATCTCCAACTCGTGGTGACGTCATAATAATCAAGTGCTCCGGAATCATGAATAATGTAACACTGATTCTCGTCAAAAATCACCTTAAACTTCTTGTCGCAAACTTGAGAAACGGACAACAAGTTGTTGACCAATGCTTGAACATAATTCACTTTATCAAAGCTTAATCTGTTGTTTGCAACTAATCCCTGAGCAGAGATATAACCTCCCTTATCACCAGCAAAAGAAACATAACCTCCTTTAATTGTTCTGACATTTGAAAGTAACTTCATATTCCCTGTCATGTGCCTAGACGCCCCACTATCAACAATCCAGGTATTCTTGATAGGATCATAGACGGCCTGCACAACAAATTGAAATTATTAATTCCCAATGCAAACCCAAGCCTTAATAGCCTTGGGTTTGCCATCATCACCTAAGAACTGTAAGTCAACCCATTGTCCCTTGGAACCATCAGACTCGTTTGAAGGTCCAGCACCTTTAGTTTCATTCTTAGCTTTCCATGCACGTTTGACATAGACAGTGGTGATATTGACCGTTTTTTAATTTGTTGTTTGGATTTACCAGCAGGAAGCAACTCACTGTTTTGTTTAGGAGATGGTGACCTATTGTTTGAGAATCGATTTCGATTTGGGCTTGAAAAACGATTTCCAGTGAACATTCTATTTTGGTCAACATTATTCCTAGGCCTTTGTTTCAAATTTGGACAATTATAATTAACATGGCCTTTCTCCCCACAATCAAAACAAGTTCTCCATTCGTTAAGATTTTGAGAACTTTGCGTCATTCTCCGGTGGTGTGTATGAGGTTTGGAGAACATAGCATTTGGACGCATGAAGCCGTTATGTTGTTGAACATTTTGTGGCTTATGGGGGTTGTTGTTTCTCAAATGAGGTGGGATGACTTTCCCTTGATTAGTTTCTTTTGTCTCAGCTGTGATTGATGATTCTTCGGTTTTGACAAATTTTGGTCCTTGAAATTCAGGTCTTTTCAAAATTCTTATTTGTTTAGGTTGATTTGAGACTTTATTTGATGACTGATAACCTAAACCTGCGACCCAAATTTGTGTTATAAGGTAACTGACGACCCAAACCTGAACCCTTTCTTCCTC